>JBCEWC010001585.1:0-39884 GCA_038996855.1 Solanum aculeatissimum | reverse complement strand
ATCCAAAAACCATATATTTCTTACATAACATGCCACGGTATATACATCATGAAGGATGTGAAGCACGGGGTCTCACAGATCAAGCCATCTCCATTGAAGACAAAGCTTCAAAAAGGAATTCTTAAAGTTTTCAAGTCATTTCCTTCAAGTTTCAAGGTCTTAAAGGTATATGAATTTCTTCATCCATGGATTCCTCCACCTATGGAGTCCCAAACCTAATTTTCAAATTTCTTCAAGTTTTAATGATGATTTTTTATAGGCTCTTCCTAATTACTCTAATAAGCATGAATTGTGTTAATATTATATATCAATTGCGTGAAATTGCATAAATTAATTTTAAGAGTTTTATTCTATGATCTATTTTATGAAATTCAAGCTATTAAAGTTATGATACTATCATGTTATGATGAAATTGATGATTTTATAAGATGAATTGCATGATTCTATGACTAAAGTTCAAAGATAATGTGTATGATTGCGGTGGGTTGCTTAAGAATGGTTCAAATTGATGAATTTCACTATTTTCATGTATAGTACTCTTGAATTACATGATTTAAAGCTTGCATTCATGAATCCTTCCTATAGTCAATGATTTCCCGAAGAGTTTCCTGGTGTTCCTCCCGAAAGGAAAATAGATTTTGACATAAATCTTTTGCCCGACACCCAACCTATATCAATCCCTCATTATAGTATGGTCCTGGTGGAGTTGAAGGAACTAAAATAGAAATTAAAAGATTTGCTAGAGAAAGGACTTATTAGACCTAGTAGGTCCCCATGGGGTGTCTTAGTATTATTTGTAAGGAAGAAGGATGGGTCACTCCGAATGTGTATGGACTATCTTCAACTCAACAAAATTATCATCAAGAATAAGTATCACCTCCCAATGATCGATGATCTAGTTGATCAATTGCAAGGGGATAGACATTTTTCCAAAATTGATTTAAGGTCTGGCAATCATTAATTGAGGGTTAGGGAAAGTGATATTCCAAAAATGACATTTCAGACAATGTATAAACACTTTAAATTTATGGTGATGTCCTTTGGGTTAACTAATGCACCAACTATCTTTCTGGACCTTATGAATAGGTATTCAATTCCTACCTTGATATGTATATGACAGTATTCATTGATGATATTTTGATTTATGCTCAGGATGAAAAAGATCACAAAAAACATTTGAGAGCGGTCTTGCAAACCTTGAGAGATGAGAAGTTATTTGCCAAGTTTAGTAAATGTGAAATTTGGTTGAAAGAGGTTGCATTTATTGGGTATATTATGTTTGGTGATGGGATAAAAGTTGATCCCAAAAAGATGAAAGCGGTGAGATATTGGCCAAGGTCATTGACTATAATAGATATTAGGAGTTTCTTAGGCCTAACAGGGTATTATAGAAGGTTTGTTCAAGGGTTCTCCATTTTGTCTCCATAGACCAAGTTGACCCAAAAGAAAGTGAAATTTGTGTGGACGAATATATGTGAGAGAAACTTCCAAACTTTGAAAGATAAGTTGACTTCAGCTCCAATCTTGACTTTGTCGGAGGGTACCGATGGATTTGTTGTGTATTGTAATGTTTCAAGAATTGGTTTGGATTGTATATTGATGCAAAATGGTAAAGTGATTGCTTATGCTTCAAGGTAACTAAAAATGCATGAAAAGAACTATCCAACACATGATCTTGAACTATGATCGTGGTGTTTGCATTGAAAATTTAGCGTCATTATTTGTATGGGATCTATGTTGATGTGTTCACAAACCATAAGAGTCTCCAACATGTGTTTACACAAAGATCTTAATTTAAGGCAAAGAAGATGGTTGGAACTTCTCAAAGATTATGACATGAATGTAAAGTATCACCCGAGTAAGACTAATGTTGTAGGTGATTCACTTAGTAGAATGTCCATGGGAAGTTTGTCATAACTTGAAAATGATAGGAAGAATAAATTGGCAAAGAAAATTCATAGGTTGGATAGATTGGAGGTAAAGTTGAATGAGGCCAAAAATGGTGGTGTCATGGTAGTTAATGGCTCAGAATTATCATTGATTGAGGATGTTAAGTCTAAACAAGATTTTAATCCTTCCTTGATTGAATTGAATACTTTGCTGAAGGAATGAAAGGTAGAGGTCTTCCCACAAGGGGGAGATGGGTGCTTCATTATCAAGGGAGATTATGTGTGTCAGATGTGGATGGATTGAGAAATTTGATATTGCAAGAATCTCACAATTCTTCCTATTCTATTCACCCCGGTTTCACCAAGATATATAGAGATTTGAGGGAAGTGTATTGGTGGAATGGAATAAAGAAAGACATTGCTAAATTTGTGACTGAATGCTCCAAATTGCCAACAAATTAAAAGTGGAACACCAAAAATTGAGTAGTTTAACTCAAGATATTGAGATTCCTGCTTGGAAGTGGGAAGAGATTTATATGTATTTTGTAGTAGGGCTTCCTAAGACTAAGAGGCACTATGATTCCATATGAGTAATAATGTATCGAATGACAAAGTCAACTCATTTCTTGTTGGTTAAGACAACTTTTGATGCCGAGGAATATGCCAAGTTATATATTCGAGAGTTGGTGAGGCTACTTGGGATTCCATTGTCCATTATTTCAGATCAAGGTACTCAATTTACCTCCTATTTTTGGAAGTCATTTCAAAGAGGTCTTGGTACTAAAGTGAAGTTAAGCATCACATTTCATCCTCAAATCGATGGGCAAGTCAAAAGAACAATCCAAACATTGGAAGATATATTGAGATCTTGTGTTTTAAAATTTAAATAAAGTTGGGATGATCATCTACCTCTCATCGAATTTGCCTACAACAATAGTTACCATTCAAGCATTGAGATGGCACCGTTTAAGGCTTTATATGGTAGATGGTGTAGGTCACTGGTGGGATGATTTGAAGTTGGAAAAATTGCTTTGATTGGTCTAGATTTGGTTATGAATGCCATGGAGAAGGTAAGACTTATAAGAGAAAGATTGAAAACTTCTCAAAGTAGACAAAAGTCTTACTCTGATGTAAGGAGAAGGGACCTTGAGTTCAATATCAATGATTGGATTTACTTGAAAGTGTCACCTATGAAAGGTGTGGTCCATTTTGGCAAGAAGGGGAAGTTGACCCCTAGGTATGTAGGGCCTCATAAAATTATGAGAAGGGTTAGTAAGGTGGTGTATGAGCTGGAGGTTCCATTGGAGATGAACTCAATTCATCCGATTTTTCATGTGTCAATATTGGGGATGTTCATGGGAGATCCAAATTCTATAGTTCCATTGGAAGATGTTAATATTGAGGAGAAGTTGACTTATGAAGAAGTTCCGATGGAAATACTAGATAACAAGTAAAGAGATTGAGGAACAAAGATGTAGCATCCGTTAAATTCCTTTGAAGGAACCAACAAGTGAAAGTGCGACTTGAGAAGCGGAAGTGAAGATGATGAAATGATATCCCTATATATTTTAGTTTACTCAAGCCTAAGGTAATAAACAATCATGTTTAAGATATCAAGTCATGTATTTCAGCCCTTAGAGTCAAGTTGCATGCATTCATACTTATGATATCATGTTTTAATGGCATTTTTATGCATAAGTATGAGTTTTTATGAAAATAATATTTACGTTGTATTCATGAATTTATGTTAGGGATGAAAAGTATTATGTCATTCCTCTCAAGCTTAGTTTTATAACATTCGGGAATGAATGTTCCCAAGGGGAAGATATTGTAATACCCTCAACGTAGCTCAGAAAGATCCTATGATATATTTTTTAAATATCTTATAATTCATGTTTCATTTCACAAATCCAACTTTGTATTCTTGTTCAGGAGGCAAAATTGTATAGGAAAAGAGTCACCTTCGATTTTTAGATCACCCATATTGAAAAATAATTTTTCTGATGAAATTATGCAAACCAGTCAGGTACGCGACAAGTCTGTGTCACGCCCTTGATTCCCCATAGTATAAATTTTTTTTGAGTTTCGTTTCTTGCCTGAAAAGTTAGTTGACCTATCCTAATATTTTTTATATACGTAAATACACGAAATTTCTCTTATTTTTAGACCTAATCTTCTCTCTAAACACCCCTAAATCCTCTCAGACTTCTCTCTAAAAACAATACTCCATTAAATATCTTCAATTTCTTGAAGATCAAGTCATCTCCGTTGAAGATAAAGCTTCAAAAAGAGATTCTTAAAAATTTTCAAGTCATCTCCTTCATATTTTAAGGTCTAAAAGGTATATGGATTTCTTCATCCATAGGTTCTTTCACCCATGGAGCCCTAAACCTAATTTTATAAATTTCTTCAAGTTTTAATGGTTATTTCTTATGGGATCTTCCTAATTATCCTATTAAGCATGGATTATGTTGAGATTATATATCTATTGCATGAAATTGCATAAACTGATTTCAAAGATTTTCTTCTATGATCTACTTTATGAAATTCAAGCTATGAAAGTTATGATACTATCATGTTATGATGAAATTGATGATTTTATAAGTTAAATTGCATAATTCTATGACTAAAGTTCAAAGATGATATGTATGATTGGTGGTGGGTTATTTTAAGGATGGTTCAAATTGATGAATTTTACTATTTTCATGTATAGTCCTCTTGAATTACATGATTTAAAGCTTGATTGCATGAAATCTACCAAATTATCATATCAAAGTTTTCAAGAGGAGACATGATCTCCAAATATGAGGGTTCAATTCAAGTTATGAATGTTATGAAAGCATATGAAAGTTAAAGTTATGATGTTTTGAATCCATCAAAGCTATATTATGTCAATAGGAGTTGCTCCTATATGTATATGATGTTAAAATTATGCTTTCAAGTTTATGATGATTATGATTATGCATATGTTTTAAAATGTATTTTGTGAAAATGACTTAGCACCAAAAAAGATATTTTGGTGGAATTCGACTAGAGAGTCCTAGTAGCAACCCTTTGCCCCTCAAACTATGTGCCACCATAGGGGTCCTTGTAGGCCAAGTTAAGTTAGTGGATCAACGTAAGCCATTATGTTATGGAAGATGTAATTGCGAACTTAGCTTTGGATGTTTACTTTGACAAGTAGATTTCTCCTTTTTCCAATGGACAAAGTTCATTGGCCTTTTCCCAATGAAAGGAGTTTATTGAATTCCATGTAGTAACTCACATGATCTATGTCAATTATGATATTCTCCCACATCTGTATAGTATAAAGAGTTTATTTTTCATGTAAATTTCCAGTAAAGCATACTCATGCATGTCATATTGAGCTTATATTTTATTGTATATGATTACGCATCCTGTTTATGAAGCTTATGATCAATTATTGCATTGCACCCCACATATTAGTACATTCCAAGTACTAATGCATATTTTTTTACCTACATGATCTAACCATGTAAGGATCAAAGCTCCTATTCATCCTCCTCCACGTGACTAGCTTGGATTCATGAAGATCATTGAGTGGTGAGTCCTCTATTTTGGGGGACAAGATTTGATTTCCATCTTGTTTACGTTGAGACATTAGTACTTTACTTTCTATGTTGAGGGTGAGCCTTGGACTTGTCTTGGCCCCTATTCTATTCCTAATTAGAGGTGTTGTTCAATACCATGTCATACATGCTATGCTATGTACTTTCTATGGGATGTTGAGATGTTATATGGAGACTTATCCTTTAGTCTTTATCCCTTATATCATGTTGTGTAATGTTGATGATGATGGAAAGTGAAGAAAGTCTCAAGTCCCTACTTTTTCATAGCTTGAGGCATACTTACCCTCTATTTAGTACTTGTAAATGCATCATCAAATTCTTGTGCCACATTTAGCCTTAAATAAGTGGAATTCCACCTAGTAGGAACATCTAAGTGTAATGATTTTTTTACATGCTATCTTTTGAAGTTCACAACATTCTTTAAACTTATTCAACGTGCCGGAGATTGTCGAATGTATCTTACTACTTGTCTAACACATTTCATAGAATCATCTATTTCTTTTAAACCTTGTTGAACAACCAGGTTGAGAATATGGGCCATACATCTCATATGAAGATGACTGTCGTCCATCATATTAGTTCCCCATTTACTAAACTGTTTAGATAACTCTTTCACTGTGACATTATTTGAACTAGCATTATCTACTGTAACAGTGAAAATTTTGTCTAAACCCCAATCAAGTAAACACTTTGTAATAACAAAGGCTATATCCATACCTGTATGAATAGCAATTAGACAAAATATTATTATTGTTTTGCGCATAATCCAATCTTTATCGATAAAGTGAATCGTTACACATATAATTGATCCTTTGCAACGAAGTCCATATGTCTATAGTGAGACAAACTTTTTATCATATTTCTGTCAAGAATTTCTTCGTATTTTTTTAATTATAAAGGTAAAAAAATTCTCTAGTTACTATATTACGAGAGAAAATTTGAAATTGAGGTTGCAATACCCTCACAAAATTCTTAAAACCTTCCTTTTCAAAAAAACGAATAGGTAGCTCCTCAATAATAATCATCTTAACCAGCGCAACCCTACACAGTTCTTGATCAACTTTCCAAGGAACAACTATTCCCTTACCCAACTTTGGACCACCTTGAATAGGTTGAAAGGCTAACCTAATTTGGTCAATTTCAATATTATGAGAAAATTTTAGACACCTACCTATATGGCCTATCAATCCTGAAATATCATTTTTAATCTTAAAATTGGGATAAAGAAAAGCACAATACTTACACTTCACCATCAATTTTTCATCAGGACCATGATTTTTTCAAAATGATCCTAGACAATTGATCTTTTCACCATGAATTTTCTTCTTTTTGAGTCTATTTCACTCATAGCTATGGTTGCATTTGAATCACCACTTTTATCTATTTTAGCTTCATTTGTTGTCATCTACGAGGAAAAAACAACAAAAGCATTAAAGATTGGATTAAAAAATAAATTGGAAAATTAGGATGAAAAAAAGTGTTCACCATAAGCAAATGCATATCACAATCAACACTGCAGCATATAATAAATTATTTAAAATCTGGATAATCCCTGTTTTTATCGTATAGAATAAAAAAAATTTTAAAATAAAATATTGAGTGTCGAGACTAGAGAAAAGAAATTATGCTTTAGAAATGAGAAGTTTGATAAATGGAGAGTGATGACTATACATCTGTATTTAGAAAAAAGAGTAAAGACTAATTCACCTTAGGGAAAGTGAAAAGACTTTTTGGCTTTTGCTGACAAAAGTGTAAAGACTAATGTTCTTCTCCAAAAAAGTAGTACTATTGAGAATTGGCTTAAAGTTAATGGGATTGTAGTTGGACATTTTTATTTGTATATATATTATCTATTTTGATATGATATATGGTATTTTGATATTTATTTTTTAAATACCAAATACCAATTCGAATACCAGAAAAAATTATAAGTCATACCAAATATCATACCTAATACCATAATGACCATAACACGGAATAAGAAAATTCAATTTCAATATGGTATTTGGTATATACCATACCATGCCCACCCTAGATCCAGCATTAAAAAAAAGGAGACAATATCCTGAGGTACCTTAGAACACATCTGACAAAACAGAGAGTGAGATGCCCTAAAAGAGGAAATTGAGAAAGTGAAAATTTTACTCTTTGATAGCTGAGGTAGAAGCAACCATGTGTAGAAGAAGAGGATGAGCAAAATTGGAGATCCAAAGTAGGAGCGCATGAAACGATAGACTTTCCTAAGACGACAACATCTGAAAAGGGAGTCTTCTAGAAATGAAAAGGAAAACAAATAGAAAATCCTACATATTAACTCGTGTATCTAGCATTGTATAAGTGTTTTAGTGGGCCAAATCTTTTTTTTAGGGAATGAGCCTTTTTTGTTTTAATTTTGTTCCTTCAGATTTGGGCATTAGGCCTTAATGAGGTTGTGTGATTGATAATTGTTTTAATAAAAATTTTCTATTTGTTAAAAAATACCTCAGCATCAATTACATTTGTCGAAAATGATCTTGTCATGAATTACAATTGTCGAAAATGGTCTTAGCATCAATAACGCTTGCTATAAATAACTTTGACATTAATCATACTTGTTACAATAACCTTGACATCAATCACACTTGCCTGAAATGACTTGGGCGTCAAGAAAACTTGTCGAAAATGATTTTGGTATCAATTGCACTTGTCGAAAATGACCTTGACATCAATAACACATTTCAAAAATGACCTCAACAACAATAATATGTTCATCTCATCACCGTGCTCTAACACTAATGCAAATAGGTATGTTCACACAATAAAGAGGAAATAACAAGTTCAAATAGTTCACAATCACAATAAAGCCATAAAGTATTTCTTCAATCGCACATAAATATCAATATAACGGTAATTCATACTTTTCAACACACAATTTTAACAAATAGATTTTCCTCTACAAATACAAATTTTTTTTAAAGAATTCTACAAGATTTAAGGAATTTAGAGATTCACTTGCCTTAATTAATCATAATCAGTTCAAAACTTGAGCTCTCCTCTTCAGATGGTAGCAAAATTGTCACAATCTAATTAACACGTAATCACAATGAGATTTTGAAACTAACAATCTCAGATTTTGAAACTAACAATCTCATATCATACAATTGAAATAAATAGATCAAAATGATTCAAAAATTCAATTTCAAAAATGAGATTTTAATTCAAAATTTTTATATGAAAAATTATTCAAAGCATTTAAAATTCATTAGTTGAAATCATTTCGAATGAAATTATATTCAACTCAAAGTCACTATTTTATCTTGAAAACTCAAGTTCTTGAAAATTCCTCATTTTGCAAATCAAAACTCTCAATTTCTGATGTTAAAATCATATTTGATAATGAGAAATTGAAGATTTAGAATCACACATACTTACCCGGTTGATTTACCTAAAAAAATTGCTTAAAATATTTTTTTAAAACTCAAAATAAAAAAATAGTGTTGAAAATCAAAATTCAAGCCAAAAATCCTCTTTGATACCATTTTTGTGGCATCATAATTATTTTTACTACGTTTGAATAAAGAAAAGTCATTGTATTTATGATTTAAGACCGCGTTTGCAGCATCCACTATAGCGATCAACTAATTATTTGTGCGATCCCCAAAAAAGAGAAGATCCCCGCTTTTGCGATTGAGTCTTCACTAAAGCGAAGGTCACTTTCATGACCAACCCTCATGATTATGGGACTTGTAGATACTAGATCACAATAAAAAAAAACTCAGACGACACAAACACTAAATAGATTCTCAAAATTCATCCGGAACTCATCACACATAAATTATATATGCTACTCTTCTAAATTTAATATTTTGGACTCAATGAAATCGTCGGATCACAGATTTGAGGCCTCCTTGATTTAAAGTTTGTTTAATCGCAATTAAATCAATTTAGGATTATCAAATTGACCTCAAAACTATCAAAAAATCAACTAAGACCTCATCTAGGCCTAAAATCACCTCCCCAATCTAATGAAATTACCAAAATTCCATTTCAAGTGTACGGACTCTAGATTTTGACTAGAGTCAATCCATGAGCTAAAATTTCATAAACTTCCAATTTAGGACCTCAATTCCATATAACAACCCAAAATCTGAAATCAATAACTCTCCTAGGTCAAATTCTGCATTCTGGAGCTGATGGAATTAACAAAATTTCATTTCAAGACTCAAAACTCCGAAAGACATCGAAAATTATCTTTTCACAACTTAAGCCTTTTAAAATTCAAAACTTCCAAAAATTACCACTTTTTTTAAAAAAAATCAAAATTAACACTGTAAACTTATAAAATACAAGTCGAGGCAACTATCGAAAGATATAAAATAAAAATTTCACATAAATTTTCAAAAATGGCTAACGGAATCTCTATAGTATGCCCCTACTTATCAACTATCAGGTTACTTTTATTATTTTTCAGATTCTAAAAGTCTCATATTTTAAAAGGGTTATCTAACTTGGCAAAATTTTGAATTGAAATTAAAAGAAGAATTAAGCTTTTTTGTCAAGTAAAGAAGAATTAAGTCAAATGATTTTTTTTATTCATCTACCATCACAGGTAAGAATTTTTTTTTTTTTCAAGTTCTTGTCCTACAATATATTTTTTTTTGGTGTCTATATCAATGATCATACTAGAAGTAACTTGATCAAGAAATAGATGACACAAAAATGAATCAATTCATTCAATAAGGATCAACATGGGCATGGATTTCTTCTTGTATAGCATCTCTCCAGCAAGAATGATTCAGGTTCATAGGAAGATTGAACTAAGATGAGGTAAGTCCGATCTTTTGTTTTGGAGAAAACGCTTTTGAGTCTATGCGCTTTTGCTTGGTATGCCATTTATATGCTTCTTAATAAGCCAGATGCCCCTCTTTTTTGTTCTTCTTTTGCTTGTGCATGGGACATCTAGAAAATTTTAAATTGCAGCTGCTTGATAAAAAAAATAAAAATCAAGAATTTGATTCAAAATCAAAAAGTCAAAAAAGTAAGTAATAAACTAATAAAAAAACGGAAACATAAGCTAAATACAAGAAATAGATAAGTACATCTTTCAGAGAGGAAACTGCATATGAATCAGGCTCTGGACCTTCTACCAGACATTCTACCTTTGCGTCGTTTTCAATGCAGTTAATTGTCATTAGGCTTTTTAGGAAAGTTCTCCTCTGCCTATACAGTTAGCTCGACTCCAACCTATTTTTGCTCTATCACTAATGGTTACTCCTGATCCGAAGCACTCCTTTTATATTTATAGAGAGATCCAATCATCAAAATCAATCAAAATGTCATTATAGACCAAGATCCAAATGGATCAATCATCAAATCATGATAAATAAAAGCAGTCCAACCTTTTCTTTTCGAATTTAAGACACTTATTGGTAATATGATATTTTGATGCCATCTTCTTTAAATCACTTTAAAATATAATAAAATATTTTTGAATAGCAATATTGTATATAACTTAGAATAAAAAAATATGTTATAATAAAATATATTCTTCAACATTATCATTTTTCAACTTTTGAAATTATACAACTAAATTTTATGTTCACCAAACTTTCTAACATGAATTGCACTCTCTGTAGAGGACAGAGAGGCATGAAAATATCAAAGAAAAAAAGTATTGATAGTACATATATTAAGGACAGTTATAGTAAAGAAAAACATTATTATTACTTAATAAAATCAAAGCTTAAGATAAAACATAATTAAGAAGTTGATTTTTATTTTATTCTTAAAAATTTTTTAAGAAGAAAAAAGATCTCTAAGATTGACTTTTTCTTGAAAATATTAATTTAAAAAGTATACATAAAAATAACATAATCTTTAATCAATAAGTATCAATTGTCTAGTGATAAAAATGTATTCTACCATAGAAAAAATGGTGGTTTGAACCCCGAATGATGCATTTTATTATTTTGTAATTAAAATAAACGACCTCAGAAAATTCATTTTTTCCCAACACTTTTTTACTTTCAGTTTGAGATTAATCTTTGATCTATTTATCTTTAAGTCTAGCTGACATATTATTTTCATACGGACATCAAATGCGAGTCTTCATTCATCCACCCGCTCGAATACGACGTATGACATTCTTGTTGATGTCATCATTTGAATTTTAGATCAAAGATATTTAAAATTTTCTCTCTTATAGATGAATTCTGTATCAATTCTTACCTCCCTATCTGTTTAATATATTGAGACAACTGCACATATATTTTATTTTAGTCTTCCTTAGTTTAAAGCTTTTAAATTGTACACTTACTTTCATATTTTTGATTTATTGTTAACTCTATTGCATATCTTATCAATCAATACTCTATATATAATATGTGAATTACATAAGCCATAATATATTTTTAAAAATATATCATGTCAATTCATTCATTATCAAAACTAATAAAAGTAAGTTAAGAGTTGATTCTTGGTACAACTTTTATCTCAAATGCAAGTGGTTTAAATCCCCTCTCACTACCCTCACTGAGATAATTATAAAATATTCCTAATCACTCTAATCTCGAATTAGAATTAAAATATTCTGTACAGTAAGAGGTACAGTACTATTATAATTTTCTTTTCTTTTTTTCAATTGTATACTATTCTTATTAAGCAAAAGTTGGAAGCCTATTCTAGATCTGTAGTTAATGTTTTGGCGGTGTTGTTTAGTTTAACATTTTGCTAATGAGTATTAAATTCGAGAGAGTAAATTAATGCTGACCAACCTACAATAAAATGCTATGATTATCACTCGAACATCAACTATTATAGGAAGGTGATTATGACACTCTTTCACAAATATCTGTGTCTTGTGCAACAAATGGACTAATACAAATAATGTACTCTACTAGGTAAATTACATAGACACAAATATCCTTTCTTTTTAACAAATTTCACTTTGGAAAGAGGGATTATACTTTTACCCAAACAAGAATTGGTAAGGAAAACAAACAATTTCTTTAAAAAGGAAAAAAAAAAAAAGACCACCTGGTCTGGTGGCCTTTAATTGTTGTTTCTTGACTCAAATGCATATCAATTTTTTTCGTATTTTTTACTACTTAACTATTTGTTTTTGATCTGCTTCACTGACTTAGAATCAAATCTTGATTCTTTGGCATTTCTCTCGATTTCCCATCTACCCCATATCTTCTTCAAACGAATCAGCTGAATCAAGAACTGATTTTTAGATGATGTTTTCTTGAATCTGTGAAATGTGGACTTGATTTTCAGTTTTCCAAGTCAGATGTTGTCTTCCTTCAGCTGGAAAACTTGAAAAGGAAAACCCCAGAATGAGAGGAAGTTTAGCTGGTGCCGCACCTAATCCTATTGAACCTAGACAAAGGCTCTCTGTATCCACGTAAGTATCTAGCTATGGTCTCTACTTGTTGAATTCTCATTCATCTTAATTTATTTTATCAGCTGAAGTTACTGTACTGATGTGTTGACTTCTTGTCTGTGTTTGCATATCTTGGTGTGCTTATTTTGCTGTTTGAGCATGTGGCTCGAGATGGGATTTTAGTTTTAAATTTTGGGAAATGGAGTTGAGTACTGAGATTTTGGTGGAATAAAGTCTCTCTTTTTATTTTTGCTTACTTTCACTTACTTTGAGAATAATTTGGGGGGTGGGGGGTGGGGGGGAGGAATCAAGAGGGCAGGTCAGGTGCGATTGTGCTAGTTTATGGATTTCTTGTTTGAGAGAATTTTGCATCGTACCGTCACCCAGATCAGAGTTTGGGGCACTGGCATAAGTTCACTTCTTGGGGATGAGATTGGTAATTTCCAGTTGATTCTTGTGCCATTCGTGGATCTCGAAGCGTTTAATGTCATCACATTCAATTGTGGAAATTCCATGTCCTAAATGTGAAATGAAGAGGCAAAATGAGTGTGTTGAAAATTGAGATATCTTGAAGAGACTAATTCTATACACAACACTGTTTTTAATTATCTCGCTGCACCTAATTTGTGTCTGATGAGGGTCTAGTCATAATAGATCACACCTTTTAGTTGTTTCGACGACAACCTGTGATGTGAGGTAGTTATACTACTGCTTTTGTCCATGACATTGCCAGCTGATTTGAGTTATTTCTTCCATATAGTCTGTATTTAGTTGTCTGACTGCTAGTATTTTCTGTTTTATCATTTCCTGTATGCTTGCTGACTTTATGGAAAATGTGGGTGATGGAGACCTGCTTATATGAAAAAAAAAAATTTAATTAGGGACCTTGTTGAGAGCTTGTATTCAAGGTGAAAACATTAGATGTAGCAATCTAGAAATGTTTGCATGATGTGCTTTTTGAACCCTACTCTTCTCGTTTATCTATCCAGACCAGTTTCTCTTGTTTCCTAGTACCGAAATCTCATTCCTTATGAGTTTTACCTCACATTAGATAGATGAATCAATAATGGTATGTGTTCACTTTAAGAGGAAGAGACTGTAATGTAAGGGTATCCATTGTTGGCAAAACAGAATCAGTTTTTTTTCTTTCATTCTGGCATAAAGTTCTATGAGTAGAGAAAGGACATTTTCCACAATTAACCTTCATAAACTTTTTTATTTCAAAGGATGGGAGATCTTTGAATCTCATGACTAGTGGTTTCTTCCTCTTCTTTACATTGTTAAGTTTTCTTGATAAAAGAAGTGGTTTCTTTCCTCGCCATCTTTACTCATGTCAGGTTGGAAATAGAAGCCTTTGAATTGTCAGCTTTACCTCCCGTGTCCTTTTCTTTACCTCAATGAAATTAGTGCAACACCCATTTTTCTTTTTACTTTTCTCTCGAAAAGAGGAGAAGAGGTTGTGAATTTTTCATCCTTAAAGGATAGTAAATTGAGAAATCATCCAACATGATAGTTCTTTCGTTATGTATATGATAATGTTTCCTGCTTTTTATATGCTAAACTCTGTTCTTTGTTTCAGCGAGGAAACAAGCAAAAGAAGGTTCTTGAGAAGTAAAGTTTTCAGAGATGGGGAGAGAGCCCTTCATAGTCCCACCAAAAACAGAAATTTTAGCTGCAAGTTTCCAACTATAAAGCTCATCTTGGGTGTTATTGCTTTGGTTGCAATTTGGTCACTTTGGCATTCTCCAGCAATTTATAACACGGAATACATATCTAGTTCAGGCTCTCGGTAAGTATAGGATGTTTTGTCTTTCTTAATATTTGTTATGTTAACAGATAATACAATCAAATAAACTTCTCAAACATTCATATCTTGGAGCCTTCAGATAGATTATTGAATCAGTGTTTAAGAACTAGTTTTTAGCCATGATTAGTTACCAGTTTGGCCAGATTATTTTCTGTTATTCTAATTCTTTTTCTTTGCTTCAATGGTGAAAATCCTGTTTCTAGGGCTGCTTTGGTGCATAGAGAGTCAAGTGTTCATTCTATAGCTGATCAGCGTTATACATCACTTTTAGATATTGATTGGGACCAAATTTCCCAAGCTATTGAGAAACTAGTCGATAGGCATGAGTATCAGGGCGTAGGGATATTAAACTTCAATGACAGTGAAATTGATCAGTTGAAGGAGTTATTACCGGATGCTGAGCATGTAATCTTGAAGCTGGATCATCTCCCTAATAATATAACATGGGAAACATTATATCCTGAATGGATAGATGAAGAAGAAGAATTTGAAGTTCCCACTTGTCCTTCTCTACCCAAAATTCAGTTTCTGGGTAAACCACGGCTTGATCTCATAGTTGTAAAGCTTCCATGCAAGAAGTCTAAGGATTGGTATAGAGATGTAGCTCGTTTTCACTTGCAGCTAGCAGCAGCGAGGCTGGCTGTCAGTAATAAAGGGTATCATCCAATACATGTGCTTCTGGTTACTGAGCATTTCCCAACTCCCAATCTGTTCACCTGTAAAGAGTTAGTTGTACGTGAAGGCAATGCATGGCTATATGAACCTAATCTGAACACTTTAAGAGAGAAGCTCCACCTTCCTGTTGGGTCATGTGAACTTGCAGTTCCACTCAAGGCTAAAGGTTAGTTCTTGATTGTTACGTTTGTGTTAGAACACTATAAATTTGATAGTAGTTTAACTTATTTAACAAGTAAAAACTGCCAATCTGACCATTATTTAATTTCACTCATTGCCCCTTGCAACACATTGCAGGGACAAGTTGAGGTAGGTGACATTGCTCCATCGATATTTCAAAAACTTAGACTAAAGTTATTTTCTGAACAATAGTGGTATGCAAGCTGAGTTTTGACATGGGTTATAGATATATGGTTTTCCTAGGAAACATCATGTACCTTCTCTTACCCATCCCCTTCTTTTCTGCAAACATATCATGCAACTGTTTGTCTCGGCTTCTATCCACCTTCCTATTTTTTTGTGTTTTTTTTCAATTTCCTGGCAATTTGAGGGAGCGTGGGAGTGGATAAGCAGTTGAGCACCATTTTATCATTCCACCCAAAATGAAAATAATGAGAGGATTAACCTCCAAGTTCATGTTAATTTCTCAAGAAATGATAATCGAAATCTAACATCATATGTTTCTGCAGCAAATTGGCACTCTGGAAATTTAAGAAGAGAAGCCTATGCAACTATTCTCCACTCAGCAAATTTTTATGTATGTGGAGCCATAGCAGCAGCACAGAGTATCCGCTTGGCAGGTTCAACCCGTGATCTTGTGATACTTGTTGATGAAACTATCAGTGATTACCACAGAGGTGGTTTGGAGGCTGCTGGATGGAAGATCCACACTATAAAGAGAATAAGGAATCCTAAAGCTGAACAGGATGCCTACAATGAGTGGAACTATAGCAAATTTCGTCTCTGGCAGCTGACAGATTATGACAAAATCATCTTCATTGATGCGGATTTGTTAATACTGAGAAATATTGATTTTCTCTTTGAGATGCCTGAAATAACTGCAATAGGAAATAATGCAACCCTTTTTAATTCAGGTGTGATGGTCGTTGAACCATCAAATTGCACATTTCAGCTGTTGATGGATCATATCAATGAGATTGAATCGTACAATGGTGGGGATCAGGGGTATCTGAACGAAATCTTCACCTGGTGGCATAGGATCCCAAAACACATGAACTTTTTGAAACATTATTGGGAAGGTGATGAGGAGGAGAAGAAGCAAATGAAAACGCGTCTTTTTGGTGCTGATCCTCCAGTTCTCTATGTCCTACACTACTTAGGTCTGAAACCTTGGTTGTGCTTCAGGGACTACGATTGCAACTGGAATGTGGGGAAGTTGCAGGAGTTTGCAAGTGATGTGGCACACAGGACGTGGTGGAAGGTCCATGATGCCATGCCAGAGAACTTGCATAAATATTGTTTACTTAGGTCTAAACAGAAGGCTGCACTGGAGTGGGATCGAAGAGAAGCTGAGAAAGCTAACTATTCAGATGGTCATTGGAAGATCAAAATAAAGGACCCACGTTTGCAGATTTGTTTTGAAGATTTTTGCTTCTGGGAAAGCATGTTATGGCACTGGGGTGAAACGAACTGGACAGATAATGCCACCTCTTCTCCAACACCTCCCATGGTCAATACTGCTTCACTTTCTTCTTTGTAACTAGGAGGTTCTGTTACTATAGTCGCTAGTCTGTAAGTAATACAGAGTCACAACTTGAATGGCAACCAATGCCATTGGTATACATGGTGTTAACACTTGCCCCGCCCTCGAATAGAGTCTGCTCTGGAGCTGTGTTGCTTCAATTGTTTGCCATCTTGTCTTGTTACCTATACGACTGTTTTCTCTTGGCCAAATGGTGGTGGCTTCAAGAGTTGGTTTTTCTCATTTATCCTATTACTCAAGTTAGAAGGGGAGCCTTGGAACAAACAATAAAGTTTGTCTCCTATGAATTCCTGCTATGGAAACAACCATTGATACTTGCGTCAGGGTAGGCAACCTGTGTTACTTGGACCCTGCATGAATGTCGGATGTTTCGTGCACCTCCCCGTCTTCTTTCGTTTTTATTGGTAAAGGTATTGTATTAAAGTTCAGCAAAATGCTGCAAAGAGGAGTCACTGTCTCATTAGGAATCTGTCTGTTTGAGGCACCATATCTTTGTTGTAATGAATGTACAAACGAAGTAAACTTACACTATTTATGAATTTTGTTGATTGTTGAAAGCTCAATGTTCCATTTCTTTTCTCCCTCCACAAACAAGTTTTTCCTGCATGGAGTTTGTTGCAGAGCCAGATTCTTTGTTAAAGGGTTCAAAATATGAAGAAACTAAAAGGGATTTAACATCTATGAGAATAGTATATTCTCATTAAATGATATTTTTTCCTCTTTACAATGTGAAAAAGGGTGAAAAATGCTCGTAAATACTATTTAAAATAGATTAACTTTATCCTTGTTTTGTTTTTGATAAATAAAGTGTGTTAACTAGTTAAATAGCTTAAAAATACTCTTCATATTAACGATTGCTTAAAAACAAGACAAAATAGAGCAATTTTGTCCACTCTTTTAATTACAACTTCTGTTTCAATTTGATTGATTATCTAGTTCTTATTTTATACGGATTTAAAAAAGTAAAAAGATTTCTGAATCTTGTGATTTTAAACTAAGATATGCATAATTTATCAAAATATCATTTAATCTTATGATTTTAAATATGCCATGTTGAAATTTAAAAGTTGTCACAAAAAAAAAGAAGATATTTTTTTAAAACTGATTAAAAGGAAAGTAAGACAAATCAATTGAAATAGTTAAAGTATAGTATTTTTTTAGGGAAGGAGGGGTAGGAGTGAAGTGGGGTGGTGAATTTGTCTAGAACCTAAAATTTGGAGGAGGGGGAGGCAAAACTGTCCCATTTCAAATATATTGTTACATAATGACAGGGGTCAAGGGCGTATCAAAGAGGAAGGATTCTTCAAATTCATGTGAACTCATGCTTCCCTCTTAACATAATATATAATAGTGTTACATTTATACTTTATTGTTTCATCTATACAGTATTCAAGATTTTCATTTTTATCATCTTTCCATAAGTCAATCCAATAAAATTTATCAAGATCTCCTTACATTTACAAGTAAACATAGAATAAACATGTAATTTCACGGGACTGCGTGAATATAATCATTTATATGAACTAGTCTAGTATACATATTTTGCATATATATCTCGTAATAATTAATAAAATATATATATAAGAAGAACAAAATTATAAAAAAGTAACAATTAATGATAAAATAAATGATTTAGCTATCTAAATGATAAAAAAATCATATACAAATGTTAGAAGTTATTCAAAAAAATGTGAAATCTTTTTTAATAATTTTGAATTCTTTTATTTATTCATTTTATTTATTCTTTGTGACCTCCCACCGTTTACGATATTTCTTGCTTCTCACAAGAACAACTCCCTTTGCTTTGTCTCAGGATCGAGTCAATCAATGACCATAGGTTGAGTAGAATATATATAATGTAAAAATATTAATTTTAAAGTCTTAAATGTTAGTTTTTAATATATTTCAAGTAAGAAAATATTTAAGAAGCAAAATAACACCTTGAAAATTCATAAGCTAAGATTCAAATATTTCTTCTTTAACATATGGGATCATACTGAGTGATTCTAACTTTGCATATAGGTGTTAAGTCTAATTCTAGGGGGTAATAGATTTGAGACGGATTAAGGTCACAAGAATCCCTTAGCACAAAGTTGAGTTGAAACCGTCCTTACCAATTGAGTCTTGATATGAGATTCTATGAAGTGAGATGCTCAATAATTTCTAAGTTGTGAATGTATAGTATTTGAATTGTATCAAATGTGGTTTAAGGTCATAAGGAACCTCCAAAGTCAAGCCAAGTTCAAAAATATTTATATTGGCTAAGTTTCGATTTGAGTTCATATAAGGGTCAATTTCAAATTGTCATATCTCTTAGCACATGATGAGTTGGGTGACCCATTGCCTATAAAATTAAAGGTCTTTGAGTCATCTTTCCAACACCGCTAATTTTTCCTTATTCAGAGTTTGGAGTAAAACGTTATGATCATTTTACTAAAGTATGTTTGAGCTGCGCAATTCGGCGAGCTGAGTGATAATTCGGTGTATCACCAAATTAGCTCGTCGAATGGTTCCGAAAACCCCCTAAAACTATAATTTTAGGCAATCTAAAGGTCCTATTCGGTGGTTCTCTACAGGTCCTGATTTGACCGACGAAACTCATTAAAAGATTATTTTTTCAATTTTGATGGTTTTATTACTTTTCCTGAAGGATATGTTTGACATTTTACCTTAATTAACTTCCTACGCCTATCCTATAGCCTAATAACCTCCCCATTAACGCATAAATCCCTAAACACATTAAATTTCTGACGTTCTAAATTCTCCTGAGGAAGAAGTTAGGGTTCTTCATCTTCAAAGTTAAGACCAAAAGTTTCTTCAAGAAATTTTGCTCTTCCAAGTATGTAAGGCTATTTAAAACATAGATAAAAATTTTCCATGTGCCCCATAAATACGATTAATTGAATTGTGAAAGATTTGAGCATTCTATGAATATTTTCTTGAGATTTTTTCTAAATCCTATAATATTCTTACATACTATTAAATGATTGATAGTTCTCATGAGTTAATTTCTTGAATAAATGAATTGCATCCTTTACTACTTAGACCCTATCTATATTTTCTCTTAAACTTGAATGTCTAGATGCATGAACTATAGAACTTAAAAATATGAATAGTATTGAATGTAACCTTAATGAGACTAGAAGGCTTCTTTTTTTTGTTTTCATAACTTGAACCCAAATGATTGAATAAAGTTGAATGTTGTTATAAATGCATACCTGAACCACTCTTGAAAGATATGATGGGATTGATAAATTGATTAGTTGAAAGGTTTGATTGTGATAAAACTGATAAAAGTCCACATGCGACTTGTTGATCGGATAGATTGAACTAATTTAAATAAAGTTTTATGAGCATTGAGTCTTGAGAGAAGTATCAGGCATCGAATTAAGTAAGAGTACTAACACTTGAACTCAATAACTACATAGCCAACATAGGTGAGGGTTGTATCGTAAATCAAATGAATTCCCTTATTATCCCTAAAGTCAACTTTATTGATTAAGTGTGGATCCTTGATAGGTTGATTCATTCCTTATCGTGACAAGGTATTAGATGGGCGTGGCAGTAACCTCGGCTCATTATACCTCACCGACTTAAAGGTGATGATTATTGGATAAGAGAAACTCCTATATAGATCTTGATAGTACTCTAAATGATTGAATTGGATTGTATATGATTGGTCATTTTCTCAATCTTATTCCTACTTTAGACTTATGATATTTTATTGAATTCTTGTCTTTCTGATTTGAGATTGCCTGAGTTGATATTATTCCACCACGAGACATGCCTCTTTCTGCTGTATTACATATTTATATATTTCACGTACTGATATCCATTTGAGCCAACATCCTTTTAAGATGCAGAGACAGGTACTAGAGGTCATCAATAGGTGTACCATTGAGGACCTATTCATATTCAATTGATTGGTGAGTCCTCTCTTGCTTTTGTAGGATACCATATTTATCTTCTAGCTTTGAGTCTATCCCCTTTTATTTTCATTAGACGTAGTCATGGACATGTCATTGACACCGCTTAGACAATACTGATATACTAGAGGCTTCATAGACTGGATAGTGATGGATTGTTTTGATGTCTTTAACTTTTAACTAATTTCTTTCATGTTGGTCTTATGATCGTGTTTAATTAGATTGGTTGGCCCTTTGCCATTATCTATGGGTTATTTAATTACTACTATTCCTGAAGTTGTTTCTTGATTGTTGAGTCTTTCACTGTTAAATGGACTAGTGATCAGTCCAAGTGGTTTTCTTGGGGACCAATAATGGTTTCTAAGTGTCGGTCATGCCAAGGGTACTCTTTTGGGGCGTGACAAACTTGGTATTAAAGCATAGAGTTCAAGAGTCCTAAGGAGTCGATGAAGTCGAGTCTAGTAGAGTCTTACTTATGGGTGTGTTGTGCACCACACTTATAATTAGGAGGCTATAGGACATTATGAATTGTCTCACTTCTTTCGTATTTTGAGATTTGTTCTATAGAGTTAAACTCTATGAAAACTCCCTTCTAATTCATGCGTTCACATTTTGATTTTAGATCATGCCTCCAAGAAGAGTTACCAAACATGTTAGGGGTTGAGGACACCTATCCAAATGAAACATTAAACAGCCTGAACATCAAGTTCCCGAGGGGCAAAGAGGCCTAGTTATGCTTACAGAGTAGCCCCCCAGGTTGATATCTCCAATACTGAACTTCGCCAGGACATTTAGATTTTGGCTCAGGCAGTGACTGCACCAGTTGTTAGATAGGGATCAAGTAGCTAGGATGCTCCGAATACTTCAAAGATTCATGAGTTTTTAAGGATGAATCCACTTGAATTTAAAGGGTCTACACCAAATGATGATCCGGAGAACTATATTGATGAACTCCAGAAGCTGCCCCAAGTGATGCATGTGGTTAATACTGATAGGGTTGAGCTGGTTACCTATCGGCTCAAAGGTGTTGCCAGACTGTGTTCTGGTCAATGGAGAAAGAATAGAGGAGAGGGTGCACCAATTCTGACTTGGGAAATTTTTGAAGTGTCACGTCTTATTTTTCACAAAATAGGATCTACGATGTTGGTATAACTCTTTTTTAGGACTAAAGAGTCGAAGAGTCACCACCTAACGAATTAAGGTGTGTTAGGATACTATTCTAGTCTAAAAATATATTTAACAGTCGAAGCCACCAGAGAATAGGTAAGGGTTCAAGTTACCCAAAAAGAAAGATGTTAGACACCTTTTTATAACACCCCAAAAATTTTGAAAGTGAAATAGGTCCTCAGACCTGATTCTACGAGAGGGGTTATGAGTCATGGGTTGGGGTACGACTCGTGGACCAGGTCGTAAGAGGTGTTTGAGAGTCGAAATTTTTTGCTAAGTATAGAAGGGAGTCCACGAGATGAAAAACAACCCATGACATGTCTGACAAGTCGTAGAATGAGATCAAGAAATTCATAATTTTGGTGTAATTTCTATGAGAAGGAACACGACTCGTAATCTATTCCATGACCCATCTAAAAAGTCATAGAATGAGATCCAAAAATCCATAATTTTTGTCTAATTTCCATGAGAGGGAACACGACCCGTAACCTGTTCCACGGGCCATAAAAAGGATTTTGTGGTCCACTTTAGATAAATTTCTTGAAGGGTAATTCTATTTTTTCCATTCTTTTTCTAATAAACCCACGATAATTGGGATCTACTAAGAGTCCTTATCAGTACCCTAAGGTATTTTCTTCTCATTCAATACTTAAACATCTTGGGAGCATCGAGGAGAGGAGAAAGTTAGGGTTCCAAGCACATAAGTAAAGATTTTCTAAGAGTCAGTTGTTCTTCAAAATTTTAAGGCATGTAAGGCTAACCTAAAATATGAGATTGTTCTCCCATGTTTCCCTATTAATGGTAATAGAGAGATTGTGAAAGTGTTTACCTCTATGCATGTTTTCATGAATGTTTTCTTGTAAATTATATACATTCTATGTATTTTCATATGTTGATGATCATCGTAAACTTGACTTTACTAATTAAATACTTTTAATGAGTTATTTCATAAACCTTGTATGTTATTTAAGTTATTTCACAAATGCTACATATTACTTCATAAAAGAATTGCATGAAAAAACCTAGAGATTGAATCTAGAGCCTTGACAACATGATTGTGATTGTAACTGAGCATGATGATAGGTTGATAGAACTTGATGGTCCTGTGAGTCTTCAAAATTTGAACTCTAAAAAGTGGTCTAAATTGAAATTCCTCCTACATGATTGTCTAATTCTTCCTTGAAAGATCGATGAGATTGATAGGGTTGAATTGTTGAAAGATTGATTTGATAGAACTGATGAATTGAAAAAGTCCATTAAAAGACTCAATGATTTGTTAATTGGAATTGATTGCTTTATGAGCATTAAGTCTTGGGAGGAGTATCGAGCACCAAATTGAGCCAGAGTAAGTCCAACTCAAACTCATTAATTACGTCACCAAATGTAGGTGAGGATTGAACCAATAAGTCAGATGTTTCCTCTTGATTAGGTCCCTGAAATAATAGAGGACATTGATTTCCAGATCCATTATGGATTCAATTCATTCTTACCTTGGCAAGGTATTGAACAGTTATGGCAACATCAACGAGATTATAGTACGAGCACTGACTCATAAGTGATTGTTGTCGGATAAGAAAAACTCCAATATAATTTTCATACTGATAGTACTCTAATTGAATTGGATTAGATTCGGACTAGATTGGATCTGTACAGATTGGTCATTGTCTACTCTTTATTCTTGCTTTAGATAGACATTTGACATCCTGATTGAGTTTCTTATCTCTTGATTTGAGTTATCTGAGTTGATAGTATTCTACCTTGATGTATTTTTCATTCAACCATTTTACATACTCATACATTCCACGTATTGACGTTCATTTGAAATGCATCATTTTATGATGTAGAGACATGTATTAGGTATTATAAACAAACACAATGTTGAGGATCTATTCACATTTAGCTGATTGGTGAGACCTCCTTACTTTCAGAAGATTTCCATATTACTATCATCTAGCTACTAGAGTTTATATTTTCCTTTATTTGATTCAAGGTAGCCATGAACCTGTCATTGACATCTCTAGATAGTAGAGTTAGAGGCTTTATAGACTAGACAGTGATGAGTTGATATTGAGATCTTTATCTCTTGACTGATTTCTTTTAAAACTATTTTTATGTCAGAGAATTAGAGTTTGATTGTTGGCCTAAGGCCTTTGTATATTGAGACTTGGTCACTTTTTTCATCTTTAGTCTTCCGAAGATGTATTAAAATATGATTGAATGAATGTGATGAGGCTAAATGGTTTGCTTGGGAGCCAATTATGATTTTTGAGTGTCGACCACACCAAGGGTACCCTCCCGAGGTGTGACAAACTTGGTATCAGAGCACAACGTTCAAGTTTCCTAGGGTGTCTATGAAGTTGTGTCTGTAGGATCTTATTTATGGTTATGAAAGGGCTCCACTTCTATAAATGAGGGACTATTGACATTTAGGAAAATCTTCCTTTATTTTAGATTTTAAATCATGCGACACAACTATTACCTAGGAAACCTATGATGATTCGTGCATTATTTAAACCTTTTAACTATATCTAACCTATGAGGTGATAGAGACAGTAATGTTCAGACCCTTGCCGATAAGTTCCTCTAAAGTGATCACAATGGTAGAGAGATTGCACCAGGCTTTAGAGAAGCCAACTAGTGTGTTGAGTTGATTAATTAGAAAGAATGCACTATTACTCATGTGAATCGTGTGTTGGAGTTAGCTCAAGATTTACCCTAAACTCTTTTATCCAAGACTTACTTCTGATGTTAACTATAAAAGTGTGATTTGAGGTCTTATAAACCATGAGTAGAATTGAGTCATCCTAGAGCTAAAAGGACGACAATAGAAAGGAAAGGATGAGATAGTGAGAGTGATAGTCGATTGAGGCTTGTAACTAGAGTTATTATTTATTAGGTATGTAATGGAGTGATGAGTCAATTGTCATAAGTTTTGATGAAAGAGCAGCAAGTACCATTTGATTTTCATGATGAGGTATAGAGAAAGAGTTATTGTTAGGATATGTTAGAGTGCGCTCAAACTAGAAAGAGGCTTATGTTAATGTGTTATAGTATCCATATCTGTGAGGGTGAAGTATAGATGTTGAATAGGGGAATTGAGTGCTTTCAATGTGATAGATATAAATTAGGCGTATGATTTTGAAGTAAGAGCTATGAGATTCATAGAGTTATGAGCTTGGTCAGATAAGGAGGTATTGTGAATAGGTAAGTGGTACATGAGTTGTGAAGAGGGGATGTGTTGATCGATTATTGTCTACGAGATTTTAGTAGACCTATATTCCTAATTTTTACCTAGCAGCTATGGGTTGGTATAATATGATGAAAGTGTGTGATACACATGTTAAAACTAGACCCTAAGCTTGAACTTTGAGGAGTAGAATGAAAGAGGGGATAACATTGTGACAATGATAGTCTTAGTTGGAGATTTGCTTTAAGAGGCTTGCCATAGTGTATGTTTGAGATGAAGACGTTGATTTGTAAGGAAAGTGATGTTATGGGCAGGGTACAAGTGCCTCTTAGTTAGGAATAGTGAATTGTAGATAACTCATTGGATAAGGAGAGGCTTAAGATGTGTATCCATGATAATGTAAAGTTATGTGAAGCTCTAAGTTATGACTTCTATAAGAAATCTAGATAATATATTTGAGGGATCGATGTGGAGTATGCTAACGTAAACATTCTTTGTCATCTCGAGTAATTAAGTCAATTGGGGCTTACAGATAGATGATCATGAGTTTTTCATTATAGTCTAAGTTTTATACAATTAAATTTATAGGAGCATAGAAGTTGAGTGTTAGCAAGCAAAAAAAAGAGATTAGATTGTAAGAGTTGTGAAAAATGGTTATGTACACCAATAAGAGTAAAAAGTATAGGAAGATTCCCATAGAGACAGGAGAAAGCTAAGAGTGATATCTTTGAAGAAAGTCTTAGTAGCTATTCTATATATGCGACTATAGTATAACAAAAGTGTTTAAGATGTTCTTATGGATAGTAATTCCCCGATCTTGTGGAGATATATACTTATAGTTTAGTAAAGAGAATTTATTCATAAACTTAGAGAGATGAGCTTTGATCTAAGGGGGAGATGATGAGGTTATGGACCAAAATAGATCTTGAGTTTTCGATAGTGATGGGATAATAAAGATGAGACATCAATTCTTTTTCATCTCATATATTCCATATACTTCAGTTGAGGTGATACTCTATTCTCATCTAGCGTATGACTGACATGCCCATGGCCTAGTCCTATGCATCACACATTGATTTCCATTCATGTTGTGTTTTGAGGATGATAAATGATAACTTCATTTAGTAATTTTGATCTTACCTCATGGATTCAATAGTTTCCAGCCCTATGTTGAATGAGATGCGACCTGAGTTTTACACTATATACAGTTTTGTGAACTCAGAATGAGTCTTGAAAGATGAGGAGGATTGTACTTCATTATGAATGTTCTTAGATAAGATTTCTTGATTGAATCATGCTAATGATCTTTCATTCCAAGCTCTAGCAGTGATCCTACCTTCTAGTCTTGATAGAAACATTGATGATAGTAGAGGAGTGATGGTTGGTGAGAGAGAATGAGTGTTCTTGATTCTAAAAATGATGTTGCACTAGTTCTATTTAAGGTTATAGACATGGATGAAGATTTAGAAAAAAATCTTGATGTGTGTGATAGATAGGTAAGAGAATATGAGTGTCATTCTTGATAAGAGTCCATGTGATTGTGGGTGTAGATGTGATGTGGTAAGTTTAAAGATTCCCTAGTAATATTGACCTTAAAGAGGCCATAAAGTGGTTAGAGTGATAAGCTTGAATGTGGGATTGCCATTATGGGAGTGTATTGAAGTGATGAGAACGGGAAATATTCTTTAAGTAAAGGTTACTATGGAAATGTGAAACATAGATTTTGAGGGGTTAGGTTGGTATAAGTATGATCATCTAAGGACTAACACTTTGAGGCTTAAAATTAGACTTGAACAGAATAAGAAGTGTGGTTAGGTGGAGATTTGAATACGAGTTATAAACTCCAAGTGATGGAGTGTAGTGCCATGAAAAGGAACGTCGTTGAGATGAGATGCTAAGATTGAGAGTTATTCAAAGAGTATTATATATCATGATGATCTCATTCCCGATTAAAATTGATAACTTCCTTCTTGAGTTCGAATATTTGATTTTTGAGATGTTTAAATGCTTCGAATTGATTGAGTTCTGATGTTTTATTCATGCTTGATGTCGATAATGCCTAAGGTAATATCTCTACTCTTGATGTGAACTAATTTGTCTATTTTGAGTATGATTTGTTACTGTCTAGATTGGTTGATACGTATGATGGTGATTGGCTAATTATGATTCCTTGATCTGATAGAGTTTCAATTATTATTCGTGCCTTAAGAAATCTTCTAGTGTACTCATCATTCAAGGATGAATGATCCAAATGAAGAGATAATGTAACACCCCAAAAATTTTAGAAGTGAAACAGGTCCTTAGACCTGGTTCTACAAGAGGGGTTACGAGTCGTGGGTTGATGTACAACCCATGGACCAGGTCGTAAGAGGTGTTCTAGAGTAAATTTTTTTGGCTAAGTATAGAGGGGAGTCCACGAGATAGAACATGACTGGTAACATGTTCCACAGCCTATTTGACAAGTCGTAGAATGAGATCCTGAAATCCATAATTTTGGTCTAATTTCCACGAGAGGAAACATGACCTGTAACCTATTCCACAACCCGTTTGACAAGTCCTAAAATGAGATCCAGAAATTTATAATTTTGGTCTAATTTCCATGAGAGGGAACACGACCCATAACCTGCTCCACAGGCCATAAAAAGGATTTTGTGGTCCACTTTCGACAATTTTCTTGAAGGGGTAATTCTGTCTTTTTCTATTCTTTTTAATAAACGCACAATGTTTTGGGATCTATTAAGTGTCCTTATCAGTACCCAAGGGTATTTTCTTCTCATTCAACACTTAAACATCTTGGGATCATCGAGGAGAAGAGAAATCTAGGACTCCAAGCACGTGAGTAGAGACTTTCTGAGAGTCGGTTGTTCTTCAAAATTTCTAGGTATGTAAGGTTAACCTAAAATGTGGAATTATTCTCCCATGTGCCCCTATTAATGGTAATAGAGAGATTGTGAAAGTGTTGACCTCTATGCATGTTTCCATGAATGTTTTCTTGTAAATGATATACATTTTATGTATTTTCCTATGTTGATGATCAACGTAAGCTTGAATTTACTGATTAGATACTTCTCATGAGTTATTTCATAAACCCTATATGTTATTTGAGTTATTTCACAAACCCTACATATTACGTCATAAAAAAAATGCACGAAAGAACTTAGAGATTGAGTCTAGAGCCTTGACAACATAATTGTGATTGTGATTGTGACTGAGCATGATGATAGATTGATAGAACTTGATGGTCCTGTGAGACTTCAAAAGTTAAACTCTAAAAGTGGTCTAAATTGAAAGTCCTCCTACGTGATTATCTATTTCTTCCTTGAAAGGTCGATGAAATTGATTGGTCGAATTGTTGAAAGATTGATTTGATAGAACTGGTGAACTAAAAGAGTTCATTAAGAGACTCAATGATTTGTTGATTAGAATTGATTGTTTTATGAGCATTTAATCTTGGGAAGTTGAAAGTGCAAGAGGGGAGGATGAATTAAATTTTCTTTGTTTGTTTAGGACTATTGCCAGTTAGTCACCTCGCTTTGAAGATAGTTAACTAGAACTGAGAGACTTAAAGGCAGAACTAAAAAGGGTAAAAGAAAAGTTGACACTAGAATTTTTTATACTGGTTGGGATCCAATGTGGATCTTACGTCCAGTCCCCTTTGGTTGCAAAGGATATCACTTCAAGCCTTTAAAAGTGATGGTTACAAAAGTTAAAGCTAAAAACTATTCTCTTTCTCTTTTTTTGTTTTTTTTTTTGTTTTTGATACAATCCTCTCTTTTCAATTTCAATTCTTCTTTTCTCTTTTTTTACACAGTAAATCAAAGATGAAATTACAATGTTTCTTAAAGATGAAGAGCTTGAAGAAAATATTAAGTTTTATAGTCTTGTATGTCTTTCTCAGATATCCGGATGCCTCCTTTTATGTGAAAAGATGGCTTCCCAAGGGATTTGATCCTTGGAATCAGGCAATGGGGATTCCTTCATCTAAGGATAAAGATAAGGCTTTCAAGATAGCAGGTCTTCTGATTCTTTCCAACTTTGCGTGAATTATCTGTTTCTTCCCAAGTTCTACATCCCAAGATTTGTGCAGATCTGTCCTAATTGATCTTGATTGATTTTCTGTCTTCGACTGACATTTCTTGATTGATCCTGATTTATGCACTTTCTCTATATCGGGATTAATTGATTTCTTTTCTTAATCAAGTGGGTTGGGTTGATTTGATGGATCTTTTATTTTGTATTGATTATTGATTTGATTCCTGTTTGATCCTGTTTTCTTTTTTATGTTCCCTGCACAGTCATCAGTCAAAATAATGTCAAACATTAACAATCTCCCCCTTTTTGATGATGACAATTGATTAGGAGAGTTGATAATCAACTTCCCTATTCTTAAGTCAACTTGACCGGAGTACTGGAGTAGACTGTGGTAGAAGTTCATCTGAGTATTTGTGTCTATCTTAAACTCCCTGTGAATACTTACTTATTCTCCCCCTTTGACATCAGCAAAAAGTAAACAAAAAGGGGATAACAAGTAAAGGATTCATAACATCAAGGCACGATATTGTCCATACAGAGAAAATAAACACAGTAGTAGTTTTAAGCATACAAAAAACATTTGGCAGAACAAAAGTTAGGCACAACTAAAGAAGTAGGTGATAGTATTGACAAGGGCAGTCTTCAGATTCTCGAAGAGATTGTTTAGATTTGCAGTCATGGCATTTAAGTTGTTTTGGATCCTCTGAGCAACTTTGATGACCTCCTTCATAATCTATATGAGTTTTAGTCGAACGTTTCCCATATCCGTTCTAGTTTCCTTGGTGATGCTTTTAACTTTTTCCAGTGTGTTAGTGATAACTTCAAGCTTGTAGTGGCAGGATATTAGAAGGTCTTGCAGATTTTCGAACTTGACATCCATGGTAGAGATCTTGGCAACCACATCTTTAACCATCTGGGGGTCAAGAGAAGGAGGGACAGGAGCATTTGGAGAGTTGTCACCTAGAGACTCAACAGCAGGGCCAGGAGGAGTCTCGAATTTAAGGGACCAGACGTCATTCAAGAGGGTGTAGCCCATGCTATTGAAGGCCCTAGAGTTGTAGCGCTGATTGACAATGAAGGGAGGGATATCAGAGAGACAAACATGGTTAGCCTCGAGAATCTTTGATATCAGCATACCATAGGGTAAACTTTGAGAGTCCATAATAGAGTCCACCATGTGATGGAGAATATAGGAGGAAAGCTTGAGTCTTTTCTTTGAGAGAAAGCAGTAAGTGAAAAAGGTGTCCCAAACAGAGAGGGTGTAAAGGGATCCGACACAACGGATAAGAGTGGTGGCCACTATATGGGCGAGAACCCTGGCTTCAAAGGAGACATCCTTTGGGCATAAGTTTTAGGGACAAGAGCTGGAGGAAGTAGAGGCCAGAGTCTTTTTTTCCTCTTCAAAGGACACTTCAAAATCAGAGGGCCAAGAGTTTTTCACTGGGATGAGAACCCAGAGCAATGAATACCAAATATCTCATCAAAGATATCAGGATAAAGGAAGATCCTTTTTCCTAAAACTAGGGATTCAATTTCTCCAAGCACCGTAAAGCAGAGATTCGCATAGAATAGTCTGACAAGGGGTTCGTAGACAACTTTAGGAGAGGAAGAAAAGATTTTACCCCAACCTTGATAGTCAAAGAATTCTTTGATGGGGCACTGGATAGACCGCAGGAGATCCAAATCCAATATATGGCCATGCACGATGGTCTTTGATTTTAGATTTTGAAAGAGAGTCTCATTGGAGGAGTTCCAAAAGTTAGCCTTAACGTAGAGAGTATTTTCGAAGTCGAACTTGCATTTCTTCTTTGTATCACCAGGAGGGTGAGAGGGTACATATCATTTGAGAGATGAGATAGGGGAGTCAGAAGAGATAGGGGATGAAGGAGAAAAGGAGTTTTCAAAGTCTACTGAATCGGAGAGTGGGTAATGCCCTTTCCCTTGTTCCGGGAACTTTTACGAGATGACATTTGTGAGAATGGAGAAGAGGAGATAGAATATGAATGGTTTTAGAAGGAATTTAAAGGAGAAAGTTTAGAAGACGAGGAGACGAGGGTGATGGGAAAGGAAGTGATAGGACTAAAAAAGGAAGATAAAAAGGTGTTGACACGAAAGAGATATGCGCAACCCAACCATCAATTAGGAGAGTAATAATCGCATGTAATAATGACAGGGAAGACAATTATGGAAAATATATCAATTAAAGTGACAAAATAATATTCACGGTGATTTAAAAATATTTTGGAATAATATTTAAGGCCTTTCTAAGGAAACAAAATCTTTCGCTGAGCAAGAGTTTTGTAAAAATATCTGCCAATTGATTTTTAGTATTTACGAAAATAATTTTGATGTTGCCATTTAAAACATGATCTTTGATAAAATGATGCTTTATATCGATATGCTTAGCTCTAGAATAATGCACAGGATTTTTAGTTAGGCAAATAACACTCGAATTATCACATAAAATATGAGCAGGTTTAGCATTGATATCAAAGTCACTTAATTGTTGGATCATCCAAAGAATCTGGGTACAACATAGACCGATTGCCACGTATTCAACCTCAGTAGTAGAGATGGAAATGCAGTTCTATTTTTTGCTATTCCAAGAGATTAAGGATTCTCCCAGCAATTGACAAGATCCACTAGTGCTTTATCTATCAGTTTTATCACCTGCATAGTCAGCATTTAAAAATCCACGAAGATTAAAAGTAGATAATTTTTCATATCAGAGACCAAAATAAATAGTACCTAAAAGATAGTGAATAATTCTTTTTACAGTAGTTAAATGAGATTCTTTTAGGGAAGATTGAAATCTGGCACATTTATATATACTGAACGGGATGTCAGGCCTACTGGCAGTAAGATAGAGCATTGACCCAATCATACCTCTATATTTGGTTTCATTGACATTCTTATCATTTGGATCAAGGTCCAGGCAACAGGATGGGCTCATGGAAGTGCTGATCGACTTGGCATTCTCCATTCTGAATTGTTGGACGAATTCCTTAGCATACTTACTTTGACAGACAAAGATGTCTCAATTGGTTTGATAGATTTGCAATCCAAAAAGAAGGTTAACTCGCCCATTAATCTCATTTTGAATTTGCTTTGCATAAGATTAGCAAAATCCTTGCACAAAACATCATTAGTGCTTCCAAAAATAATATCATCCACATATATTTGAATAATAATATTGTCAGAGAAAGCTTTTTTGATAAAAAGAGTGGTGTTAATGCTTCATCAAGAAAAATCATGATTCAGTAAAAATTTGCTTAGTCGATCATACCAACCTCTAGGAGCTTGTTTGAGTCCGTACAGAGCTTTAGAAAGTTTAAAAATGTGGTCGATAAAATCAAGATGTTCAAAACCAGGAGGTTATTTTATGAAACTTCTTCTTCAATAAATCTATTTAAAAGACAATTTTGACATCCATTTGAATGATTTTAAAACCTTTAAAGGTAGCATAGGCTAAGAGAATACGAATGGATTCTAACCTTGTTATGGGAGCAAAAGTCTCATCGTAGTCGACTTTCTCTTGTTTAGAGTATCCTTGAGCGACTAGTCTGACTTTGTTTCTGATAACTTTCCCATTCTCGTTCAGTTTGTTTCTAAAGACCTATTTGGTTCCGATGAAGGAGGTATTTTCAGGTTTGTGAACCAGGGTCCAAATTTGATTCTTTTCAAATTTATCGAGTTCCTCCTTTATGGCTTTAACCCATTTATCATCTTTTAGAGCTTCTTCCACCCTTTTTGGTTCTAGTTGAAATATAAGTGCTATTTTGACACTTTTTTTGCTTGAGGCTTTGGTTCTCAGTCTATCATTAGCATTTCCAATGATGAACTTTTTAGGATAGTCAAGTTCGCTTCTCCATTTCTTTGGTACTGTCTCTGTTATGAGTTGGCTTTTATTTTCATTAGTTGATTGATCCTTTTCTCTCCCTTCTTTAGATGAGATGACTGCGCTTTGGAGCAGATAATTTCTTCGTCATCAAAACTACACTTTTTTTCAGAAAATTGATTAGATTCATCAAACACAATGTGAATAAATTCTTCTATAGAAGAAGTACGCTTATTGAAGACTCTATAGGATCTAATAGTGTTGAGTAACCAAGAAAGATACCTTCATTTTTTTGGGGGTCAAATTTGCTTAAATTATCCTTACCATTATTATGGATGAAGCACTTACAACCGAATGGATGGAAGTAGTTGATGTTTGGCTTCTTATTGTTCCATAGTTCATAGGAAGTTTTCTTTAGAATAGGTCTGATAAGATACCTATTGAGAATTTGACATCGGTGCTTATAACTTTAGCCCAGAAATGGTGAGGAAGAGCATGTTCATATATCATAGTTTTAGCCATGTCTTGTAGAGTTCAATTTTTTCATTCAACAACTCCATTTTGTTGAGGAGTCTGAGGAGCCGAAAAGTTGTGGTCGTATCCTTCTTCTTTTCAAAAGTCGTTGAATGCTTTGCTATCAAATTCTCCTCCATGATCACTTCTAATTAAAGAGATGTAATGCCCTTTTCTCTCTATACTTTCTTACAAAAAAACTCAAAAAATTTTAGAGTATCATCCTTGTTAGCCAAGAACATTACCTAGGTGAAATGAGAGTGATCATCAATAATAATGAATGTGTACCTTTTACCTCCGATGCTAGATGTTCTAGTGGGACCGAAGAGGTCCATGTGAAGTAGTTGCAGCGGTTTTGTAGTTGAAACAATATCTTTAGCTAAGAAGGAGTTTCTAGTTTGCTTACCCAGTTGACATGCGTCACATATGTGATCCTTAGTGTAGTCCATCTTTGGAAGACCAATCACAAAATCTAGTCGAGCAGGATTTTCAATGAGTCTCATACTGGCTTGTCCTAATTTTCTGTGTCAGATCCATGGATCCTCAGATATAGAGGCTAGGCATATGTGATCTGTTGATCTTTTGACAGAGTCCAGGATGTATACATTTTTATCTCTGCTACCAGGAAGAATTTCTTTTCTAGAGTTATCTTCAATGATGTACTTGGTCTTTCTAAATCTCACTTCTAGATCAGAGTTACATAGTTAATTGATGCTCAGAAGGTTGTACTTAAGTCTTTTTACAAGGTAAACGTTAGTGATATCACAAGATTCATTAAAATAAATAGTACCAATATTGATTACGATTTCAGTGAAGTTGTCTCCGAAACAAATTTTTTTACCTCTATAGTCTGTGACAGATTTGAACAAGGATGTGTTGCCTGTCATGTGATTTGAACATGCACTGTCGAGATACCATTTTTCTTTGAATTTAGTGCGATGTTCCCGCAAAAAAATTTCAATTCTGATTTTTAGGTACCCAAGTGTTTTTTGATCCTTTCTGGTTAGTAGTACCTTTAACCTTCCACACCATATTAGATGGTGTTGAGTGACAAAATCTACATCGGGAGTAAGTATGACTAGTTTTTTCACAGTAGTGATAGGAGTTCTTACTAGATCTGTCTGAGTCAGATGGACCAGAAAGTTCACTTTGAGAGCTAGTCGACTTGTAAGATCTAAAGAGACCAAAAGATTTTTGAAAATTTTTTAACTGCTTTTTAAGATTTAAATTTTCTTCTTCCAAGAAATCTCTTTCAACAGAGCAATTTTCAAGTATGATTTCTAAAATATTTTTCTTATCTTGAATCGGTCTGATGTTCTCAAAGAATCTTTTTAAGTCCATAATGGCTCGATCTAAAAGAGCTTTTAACTCAAGACAATTGTTGCAGAAGTCAACTTTTACCTTGTTGGATTCACTAATAACTATGAAACAGAGATTTTTGGGATCTTCTTGATCATATTCAGATGTGTCTTTATCACTCCAGCTACTAAATGCCTTGTTGTTGGACTGTCCTTGAGGGTATCTTCTTTTGGCCTCCTAACATTCACTTGCAATGTGTCTAAATTTGCCACATTCATAGTACCTGCCATCATTTCTACTATAGTTAGTAATTTGCTTGTTTCTGGGATAGTTTTGTTTACCTCTTCGTTGATTTCTATTGCGCTTGAATGTTTCCATTACTGATTTGGTAATCAATACAATCTCATCTTCATTTTGATCTTCTTCATCATCTTGATTTTCATTCGCGACTTTGAATGCAACAAATTTTTTCTTGTCGTTCTCCTTCCCCTTCTTGTTGAGGTAAGTTTTTTCAAAGGCAATTAGTTCACCTCTAACTTCATCATAAATGAGGCTTTCGAGAGCAACTACTTTGGCGTGCCATTGAGGGGGTAGACTTCTGAGAATTCTTCTAATGTGTTCAATGAGAGGATATTCTTTTCCAGTAGCTTTGAGTTCACCAATGATCTTGCTGAGACGAGCGAACATGCTTTCAACTGATTCACCTTCTTTCATTTGAAATAACTCGTATTCATAGACAAGGAGGCTGACGATTATTTTTTTGACTTTGTCAGTCCCTTCATAGGTGACTTCCAATTTATCCCACTTTTTCTTGGCAGTTTCACAATTAGAGATCTTTTCAATTTCCTCTCCACTGATGGCATTGTAGAGAACATTTTTTGCTCTAGAGTTGATTTGAATAACTTATATTTGCTCATTTGTGTAGTTCTACAGGCTAGGTAAGATATGTGCCTGACTTCCCTTCGAGCTTGATTGTCCCTCAGTTGTTGGTTTTGCCACTGGAATGGAAATGTCACCGATTTTGATAACTCTCAAGACTTTGACATCATAGGACTTTATGACTGTTTCCATTCGTATTTTTCAGTGTGATAAGTGCTTCCCATTGAAGTAGAGAGGTCTGGTTTGAGAGGTTCCCTCTTGAAACAAGACACCAATGGTTTGATGTTGATTTTTCATGATCTTTTCTCACCTGTGATTAGATAGTGGTGTAGTGAGTCCAGGCTCTGATACCAATTGAAAGTGAAAAGGGAGGGGGAGGGGGGGTAAATTGAATTTTCTTTGTTTGTTTAGGACTATTGCTAGTTAGTCAGCTCACTAGGAAGATAGTTGACTAAAACTGAGAGACTTAAAGGCAAAATTAAAAAGAGTAAAAGAAAATTTGACATCAGATATTTTTTATACTGGTTGGGATCTAATTTGGATCTTACGTCCAGTCCTCATGGGTTGCAAAATATATCTCTTTAAGCCTTTGAAAGTGATTACAAAAGTTAAAGCTAAATTCTATTCTCTTTTTTTTTTCTTTTTGATACAATCTTTTCTTTTCAATTTCAATTCTTTTTTTCTCTCTTTTTTCTTACACAATAAATCAAAGATAAAATTATAATATTTCTTAAAGATGAAGAGCTTGAAGAAAATATTAAGTGTTGTAGGCTTGTATGTCTTTCTCAGATATCCGGATGCCTCCTTTTATGTGAAGAGGTGGTTTCCCAAGGGTTTTGATCCTTGAAATCAGGCAATGGGGATTCCTTCATCCAAGGATAAGGATAAGGATTTCAGGATGGCAGGTCTTCTGATTCTTTCCAATTTTGTATGAATTATCTATTTCTTCCCAAGTTCTACATCCCAAGATTTGCGCAGATCCGTCCTAATTGATCTTTATTGATTTCCTGTCTTCGACTGGCGTTTCTTGATTGATCTTGATTTATGAACTTCCTCTATATCAGGATTGATTGATTTATTTTTTTAATCAAGTGCATTGGGTTGATTTGTTGGATCTTTGATTTTGTATTGAGTTACTGATTTGATTCCTATTTGATCGTATTTCCTTTTTCATGTTCCCTGCACAGTCATCAGTCAAAATAATATCAAACATTAACATAAGTCCAACTCAAATTCATTAACTATGTCGCCAAACGTAGGTGAGGATTGAACCGTTAAGTAAGATGTTTCCTCTTGATTAGGTCCCTGAAATAATAGAGGACATCAATTGCCGAATCCATTATGGATTCGATTTGTTCTTACCCTAGCAAGATATTGAACGGTTGTGGCAACATCAACGAAATTGTTGTATGATCACTGACTCATAAGTGATTGTTGTCGGATAAGAAAAAACTCTCAGATAGGTTCTATACTGATAGTACTCTAATTGGATTGGATTGGATTCAGACTAGATTGGATCTATCTTGATTGGTCATTGTCTACTCTTTATTCTTGCTTTAGATAAACATTTGACATCTTGGTTGAATTCCTTATCTCTTGATTTGAGTTATCTGAGTTGATAGTATTCTACCTTGATGCATGTTTCATTCAACCATTTTACATACTCATACATTCCACGTACTGACATCCATTTGGATGCATTATTTTATGATGCAGAGACAAGTATTAGAGATCATTAACAGACACACTGTTGAGGATCTATTCACATTTAGCTGATTGGTGAGACCTCCTTCCTTTCGGAGGATTTTCATATTACTATCATCTAGCTACTAGAGTTTAGATTTTCCTTTATTTGATTCGAGATAGTCATGAACCTGTCATTGACACCATCTAGATAGTGGAGTTAGAGGCTTCATATTCTAGACAGTAATGAGTTGATGTTGAGATCTTCATCTCTTGACTGATTTCTTTTAAAACTATTTTTATGTCAGAGAATTGGAGTTTGATTATTGGTCTAAGACCTTTATATATTGACATTTGTCTATTTTTTTTCATTTTTAGACTTTCGCTGATATGTCAAACTATGATTGAATGAATGTGATGAGGTCAAGTGGTTCACTTGGAAACCAACAATGATTTCTAAGTGTCGACCACGCCAAGGGTACCCTCCCGGGGCATGACACTTTTGAGGTCCACAATTATGGGTCCCAAATGTATCTCACATTTTATGTGAATGTGAAAAAAATACAAGATCTCTATTCTTTAAAATTATTTTAAATAAATACCTATGTGACCAAAATAGAATAAAACAGATAAATAAATTAAACTAGTAAATAATTGAACTACCCCAAATAATTTTAAAAACTCAAAAAAAAAATAAACTAAGCGAAATTAATTTCACTCAGATCGATACTCAGGTTTATTATTCGAAAGACAATCAGAATTTTGAGGTTTTATAGCACATTGGGACAAATTATCTCCACCCCTCCTAAGTTGATTTATTGAAAAATACTTACTGAGGCATGATTTAAAATAGAATAATATTTTTAAAATGTTTAAAAAATAATTTGTTAAAGATATTTGATCTATATAATATGTTAAAAATCAATGAAGTCATATACGTATGATTTCTGAGCAAAATAACTTTCTAAAAAATATTTGTTAAGTCCTATAAGATTTATATTTCCTAAGGCATGATGTCTAAATAATGACATACTAAAATTATTCAAGAAGAAAAAACTTATAGATAAGTTTTCTAATTCATGAACTTACAGACGAATGTTCTAAAATAATTAAAACTCAAAAACATAATTTTTAAGTCATGAGATAAATTTTATGACTTAAAAAATTTATGAGCATGATTTTCAAACAATAGAACATGTTAAAAGTTCATTTATAACTTATGGGTATGATAATGTGCTAAAAATTATTAAACCTATAAGCATAATTCCTATGTTAAAATAATATTTGAAAATATTTGTCAAACATAATTCAATTAACAAATATTTGATGAATCCTATAAACATAATATTTGAGAAAGTTATCATAAAAATCTAGAAGCACGAGTTTTAATTGAAAGATCATACACTATTTTTTTCAATTAAATATGCAAATATTAGTCGAATAAGCTTAAAATTATTTTCTTGCCATTAAGTCTAAACATGGTGATAGTGGCATAGTAAACACATTCATACAATTAATTCATGTAATAAAATAGAAAATAATATAAGATCAATTAACACTGATTCTATCCAACTTTACTAAAAATAAATAGGTAAAAATACTTCAATTTATGGAGAAAAAAATCAGGCTTCCAATCAGTCAATATTAAAAACAGGCAATAACGTACTCTTTCCATATATTCCACATAATGCAAGGCAAAGATAATTAATTAAAGGGTATCAAGAAAGGAAAATATTGTTACCATAAATAATAGCATAGCAAACTTTGACTCAATAATTTGACTAATCAAACTTGATTCTTTCCCCCCTAAATAAAGCATTCCATACAACATACAAAGGTTAGAGGCAGAATATTTCCTTAAAGAAGTGAGAATTAATTAGATATGGGGATCGAGTTAAATTTGTCACTAAACAAATTAGCCTAAGTTGTTCAGACCACAAAATAGTGTAGGCAGACTGAATCATATCGAATCTTACCATAAAACTAGAAAGGTTCACCATGTGATATATATCATTTAAATTTTGTTAATAAATGATAATGGGATAGTGTATTTTCAATCTAGCAAGGAGTATGTGAAACTAAACAAGATAATATAATCTCTAACAATAGAAATATATTGATGAATTTCTACTCTAAAATGAATAAATGCATGTAACTACTCTTAACAGAATTACCAGACTAAAAGAAATGTATGTTTCAGTAATTGAATTTTATTTATTCACATGACTATATAAGAGAATTAAAATATATTTTTCTCTTGCTATATATTTTAGAATTCTTTAATCTCATAATATTTCTTGTCTTATATTCTCC
>JBCEWC010001584.1:0-39888 GCA_038996855.1 Solanum aculeatissimum | reverse complement strand
GTGAAGTGGCTCCAGAATCAAGTCATCACTCCTTGGGGTTTCCTACCAAGTTGCATTGAGTCAACATGACACATAAGTTATCTACTTCTTCATTGTTCTCAATCATATTTGCTTGATTCGTTTTCTTTTGCCTCTTTGAAAAGCGGCAATCAACAACTTTATGTCCAGCCTTCCCACAATTATGACAATTGTCTTTAAATCTCTTTTTAGACGGATTACTTTGTGGTCCAGATGACTTCTTTCTCGTTTTGACATTTGATCCTTCTTCAATAATATTTGCCCCTGCTATTGTTAAATTTTTCAGTGACTTCTTTTCTACCGCTTTGTTGTCCTCTTCAATTCTCAAGGGTACGATGAGATCTTCAACAATCATCTCTTTACATTTATGCTTTGAATAGTTCTTAAAATCCTTCCAAAGTGGGGGTAACTTCTCAATGATGGCTGCCACTTGAAAAACATCATTCACAATCAGTCCTACATTAAAACAACCAATCCTACATTAAAGATTGTGTGAGTATTAAGAACCAATTTCATATGTTCAAACTAGGTATTAGATAAAATCATACCATCTGCAAGGAGAACATGAATTATAACTTGCAATTCCTGAACTTGGGTAACAATAACTTTATTGTCTACCATCTTATAGTCCAGGAACTTTGCCACAATAAACTTTTTCATTCCGGCATCTTCAGCTTTGTACTTCTTTTCCAAAGCATCCCAGAGTTCCTTGGAAGTCTTCATATTACTGTACACACTGTACAGATCATCTTGCAAGCCACTCAGAATGTAGTTCCTACATAGAAAATCTGAGTGCCTCCAGGTTTTAGGCACCATGAGTCGTTCATCATCCGGAGTTCCTTCAGCTAGTACAGGAACTCATTAATGTATCTCTGTAGACTTAAGGTAATCAAGTAGAAAAACATCTTCTGTTGTTACCTTTTGAAGTCAACACCGGTAAATTTTGCAAATTTTTCTGTCGGTGGAATTGCAGGTGCAACATTTGAACGACTTGAAGATGCAGTAGATGATACTGCAACATTCGTTGTTCCAACATTTATATCATTTGAATCAGACATTTTTTCTATCACCAACAGACAAACAACTTAGAAATCAGAAGATAAAAATACAAAAAATAAAAATTAAATTCCTTAAGCTTGTCATTCCCATATAGTAATAGCAATGGAAAAGACAAAATTAAAACACGTTCAACAATCTGAGTCCACAAAATTCATTGTGTGTCCTTAAGAAATTTAATCTCCTCTCTGCACCCGATATTTGTAGATTACTTCCTCCCAGGATAAAACAGATTAACAATTATAGAGTAGCGGTACCTCAAACTCAGTAATTTTCAGCGAACTCAAGAACCAACAATGGCTTCACACAAAAACTCAAATTTTGTAAGAAGTGTCAATTGGAAACGATTGCTTCTGTTCTGTTTTAATTTAATTTACGCACAAAAAAGTCTGTTAAACTAACTAACTTCGCATATTAACTTAATTAAATAATTCATAAATTTACAAATTAATAATTCCCAAATAAACAAAATATCAGAAAAAGGAAAATTTTGAGATTGATTAAATAAATTTATCAATCAATCACATCATTTGCCGAAGCCGAAGCCGAGCGACGACGGCGGCGAGAGGGGGTCCCCTTTACTTGACTCTTTAAGAGTTTGAGGAAGTGTTTCCTAATATAAGGACAACACTTTTCCTCTATTTTACCGATGGGAGAGAAATAACTCTTCATTTCCCTTTACTTGGTTCCCTCCACATTTTCCTTTGTCTTTCCATTTCCATTTCCCAATTCACACTTATCACTTAAACCCAACAACTCCTCTAATAATCATGTTTCAACAGAGAAGTAAGCAACTATCCAAAATACCACGCCAATGACTGCAGAACACAGAATACCAATAAAAAATCAAATTAGCAATGCAACTATTTAAGCAAGACACAGTGAAATTGGCAAAGTGAAATCTACAACCATCTAAATTCATGATAACATGGAGTAAGAAGAGTCAAATGAGGCACAACAGTGTGTGCAAGACAACGTTGAACCATTTTAGCTTTATACCATCAAACAACCATCCAACAAATTAGTTTAAAGCTAGTAAGAAAATGTGCTTATTTATCCATCCAACCTTTCATCAAATGCTTGAGTTCCAAAATACTAAAATCAAATTAAATCTGTAAAAGTTTCAACTATGAAAATGAAAGCTAGTCTCTGCCCAAATACAGTAATAGCCTTTGAGTGGTTTATCTTCACTGGGATTTAACATAAGAATTCAAAAACTAAATATGTCCTACAAAGTCAATCAGAATGACATTTTCGTTCATCCAATAAGATCGCCCAAGTACCAGAGTGTATTATATAAACTTTGAAATGTTGTTTAGTGAATTTTTTTTTACTTTTTATCACATAAATATTACATCGTCTGAATGATAATTTCGAGCTTGTTCACATTCAAATAGCATGTTAAAGACTCAACATGAAATTTTCATCTCTAAATATTTAATATTTCTTATATATTTTCTATTTTAACGACTTTAATATGTGTTATTTGAGGTGATGGCCTTTCAAAAAGATTCTCCCTATCTCCTTAAGGTCCGGATAACCTCCTCATATGAAATTAGAGGGGGTATGTTGTTGTTCTTGAACTATTTAACTTTTGTTCCATTTGTTATTAAACTATTCAACTTTTGTTCCATGATCTAGAATACTAAGTGCTTTGTTAATAACAACCTCTTTGAATTTTAATTTTGCTAGAAAAATGCACAGTAAGACTGAAAGATGAAGAGATATCTAGATTAAGATGTTGTCTGATTTTTTATTTGCACATTTTCTTCATTTTATCTTAGGGGTACTAAATTTTTTCAATAAATAACAGGCTTATTACTAAGTTAATGACAAAACATAAATACATGCAAAATACATATTACTTGTACTATAGGAAGAGAATGTCATTTGATCAAGAAAGAGGTCATTTTTTTACTTTATTCACTTTTAACATGAATTATTTTTCACTACAACAATGAAAAAATATTTTGAAAAAATAAAATAAAAACTAACAATTGCAATGATTTGTTAACACACTATGTTGTTCTCCTGAATTGAAAATTTAAATTTTTTTGAGAAACCTCAAATATAATTTTACATATTCACACAAAGAAGAGATGATAATTAAGAGAACTGACCAGGTGAAAAGATTCTCATATATTTGCCAGCAAGGTCATCGAAGCTACATTTTATGTTAGTACCATTTTGTTCAAAAGTCCTCCTGTTACATGAATACATACCAAGTATTAAATATAGAATAATATAAAAAAGTTCACCAACTTAAAAAATTATCTTTACTTTTACATGAATACATGCTAATCAATGTCTTAGCACGATATTACTAAGAAATGAACAATTTTTCAGTTCCAAGAGCACGTTGATATGTTTCATTTGCTTTCAAAGGGTAATACACCAGAAGGCCACTGACTATGCTCACCAAAGATTATGTCCAACTCAACATCAATTTTGTACTTCAAATATATAGCTAAAAATCCAAGTGATCCCTTTTAATAATTTCTTAACAAATAGTCGCACAACAGAATATAGTCCATCTATTATACGGTTATACTACTTGTCAATTCAAAGAAAAGGTACTACAACAAGACAAATGCCAACAGATAACATAAATTGACATTCTCCCAAAAGTGCCTTTAGTCATGATACAGATAAATCTTGTTGCAGTCTGGAAAAATGATGATAATATCAAACTTCAAATAAGTTAACTGAGGCATATTATCAAACAACTTATATGCACAATTCAATTAAAAATTTAAGGCATAGGCACTTTTGATATCTTAGATATTTGTAAGATGATCTAACATTTGCACTAATTAATTGACTATAATGTTTTCATTCATCAAAGAAACACAATGCATGTGCAAATCGACCTGCATGTAGAAATCTTAGAAAGAAAATTTGGAAGAGTAGAAAACTAAGGTGCACAAATCAAATTGTGATAACTTTTAATTACTGAATCTCAAAGAATTGAAGAGACCAGTAAGCAGCAACTCGGAAGAACTAATCAGTACAAACATTGCAGCCAGGCAAGAAGTGAAAGAAACAAGCAAGAAGTAAAAGCATAAAAAGATTAAAAAAAGAACTTACCAAATAAATCTGAAGAAGTGTACCATTCAAGGAGAGAATTGGTGTGGAGAATTGAACTATGTAGTACTAATATTGTGGATATAGGATAAATACACGTGGTTTGAACAAATGAAAGTAGTACACGTGTTCATGTTAATAATAAAGTCAACCAAGTATGTATTACCACTCACGTAACATTTTGTACAACTACAAGGTGCAGTGTTCGTCCTCTGTTATTGGCATGTTATTCAAATTGAAACTTTAATATGAAAAAAAAGAATAATAATACAATTATAGATGGTTGTCTACATGCCAGTTCTTTGTTATCATCCACAATAAGTTAGTTGATATTTGGGGTGTATTAAATTGTGATGGACATGAACAACTGTTACAAATTCACAATAATGTTCCTTCAATATTGACTTACTTATGATGTATTAAATTGATGAGAATGTATTATTAACTAAGAGAGTTTAATGAGTCTTTATTAGTCGATTGCATACTATGACTTATACTTTATTGCATATGTTCATATACTTAGTACATCTAATATACTATTCATACTTCTGCCTATATTATTTCAAAATGTAGGGGAAGATGTTCGCCATACACCTCATTCCACAGCTAGCTTGGATTTGAAGATTTGCTTGATTTGGTAGGTCTTCATGGTTCGAGGGTTACACGGTCGTGATTTTATTGATGTTTTTAGTTGGTTCTATTTTGAGACTATTTACCTATTTTCTATTGAGGGTGAGCTACATGTCTGTAATACCCCACAACTCTATTCTTAGGGTCTGAATTTTTTTCGTCGTAAATATATAAGTTTGAACCTAGTGATTCCTTACTTGTCCTTATATTTTAAGGTTAAATTCCTATATATTAGAAGGGTATTGAAAGTGGTTTAGAGTCACAAGAGACCCCTAGTACTTAGTCGAGTTCAAACCTTTTTACCGATTAAGTTTTTCACATTAGATTATGCAAAAATCAACTTTAAATAACCATAACTCTTAGCACACAAAGAATTAGGTGGCCCATGGCCTATCAACTTAAAGGTCTCTGAATCCTCTTTACAACGCCACCAAGGTTGCCTCATTTAGAGTTCGGAGCAAAATATTATAAATGTTTTACTACAGACTACCAGAGCAGAGTTGGTTCCATGATCCTGAATTATGAGTTGTAGATTGAACTACGAGCCCATAATTTCAGCTCGTGGATTGACTCGTGCAAGTCAAATTTTGGATCTCAAACTCCAAAAATCCAACTACGTATCGTGGAAGCTTTATGGTCCATAGCTTGGGCTAGTAGAATGAGTTCCAGGCCCCCGAAATCCACCTTGGATTCTATGGATGGCTCTACAGCCTGTAGAAGCTTCTACAGACTATAGATGGCCTTGTAGACGACCTTGTCAACATTTTAAAGAAGGATTATTTTAGTCTTTCCCACCTTTTCTAAGCCTAAGCTTGACGATTTTACACCTAATTAAGTCTCTCAACATTATCAGTCGACCTTATTACGCTCAAAAATATTCTCAAGACTTAGAAAGTAGTTTCAAGAGAAGAAAAGTTAGGACTTTTGAGCGTCTTATTTAGAGCTCTTCAAGAATCTAGTTCTTCCAGGTATGTAAGACTCTTCAGAGTGTTGGACTAAGTTCGTCATCACACCCTACATCTAATTTTAGTCAGTAAGAGTTTAACTGTGAAATTTTCAATCTTTCTTGAAATTCAAGTTCCTATTATCATTTATTATTAAATTCAAATCTCTATCATTGAAAGCATGATTTCTTACATTAATCCAATTCTTGATTATTGTTCATGTTTACCTCTCACATAAACCTTAATTGAGTTGAGATGAAGAATTTACATTACTATAGATTGTGCATTATTTTCAGTAAAGTAAAGGTATTTCGAAGCTTGTACTATAAAAAGAGTTTTGAAGAAACTTGAGTATTTCCTAGTGCATTACGTGATTTTTGAAAGAGCATGGTTATTTCTAAAAGAAAGTATAGCATGTAAAAGACATAAAAAAAAACATCCGATTGACTCTCAAAATTTCGTGAATGCTGCATAAATTGGGTTAGAGAAAGTATCATATGTTATGTGCAAATGACATAAAAATTAAAGTAAATCACAATAATTACTAATTTTTAAAATTTTAAAAAATATATAAAAAATTTAATTGACTATTGAAATTCTATCAGTATCACATCAATTAACGTAGAGGGAATAACATATATTATTTAATAATTACATAAGAAGTACTATAAATTGCAATAACTAACAACTTAAAATATCTAAAAATCATATTAAAATTTGATTGACCTTCCAAATTTTATCTATGCTGCATAAATTGAGATTAAAATAAAAAAACTTACCTAAATATACCTTAAAAAATATTTAACATTTATAGATACATAATTTTAATACATGTATAATTCACATTTAATACATAATGTAGATCTTTTATCAAACAAGCCTAGTACATTTTAATACACTTATGATACATCTTTATTGCATGCAAAGTTATTTTTATAAATAGTGTAATACATCTGTATTACATGCATAGGAGCAACTCAAACACATTAGTGGTCTAAGGCGAAAATTGAATGGAGGTCTTAAGCTTAAAAAATAAATTAATATATTTTCTTATAAATTTTATTCTTTTATCTCTTTGAGACGCAAAATTATTTTTTAAAAAAAAGTTATAATCGATTTTATTTGGTAATTCTTTTCAATTGATCATATAACCATATTCCAGACGTGCCAAACTTATTCTAATAATTCTTGCTTTTTATATGAAATAAATAATCTTTACTATAAATAGTAGTTACTTAGTAACTTTTCTAAAATAAAACTATAACCTGTTATTACTAAAATAAAAATTAAGGCCCCTCAAATTTGGGTGTCCAAGACGCTTGCTTTTTTTCTTACACTATCAAGTCACCCCTATGCGTAATTCATTTTTAACACATGCTGCAGTTTTTTTAACCAAAATAAATATAATATATTTTAATAAATTTATGATGCGTATTTATTACATATATACTTTACTTTTAATTAATAGTACAATTGCTATAAATGATAAAATATTTTTTAAATATGATATACCTTGGTAATAAATACAAAATATATTTAAAAGCAATAAATAATTTTATAAAAGGAACTTAAAAACATAATTGTCCTTAAAAAATTGGGTAACTTACATAAACCCCATAGTGTAGAAAATTTCAATTTTTTCCTACCCTTTTCAAATTTACAAAAATCCCTTAAAATAAGTCTTGTGCGGATCCATTCGCCGGAAACTAGATTCATAGGTGATGATTCATCATATATAGTTTCAGTTACGATCTAAACGGAAAGTAGCGTAGTTTCTGCTTCTAATCCCTTAAAATTGCTAAATAAATCCTAATCAAATTCCCAACAAAAAGGACAATAATACATTTCAAAAATTTAAATTGGTCAGATCTTCGACCTTTAACCAAAAGTGAAGGCTACTATAAATAACCCACACATTTCTCTTTTTCTTCTTCTTACCCCTTTTTTCTCAACAGACTAGGCCTCACGCGTCGTCTCCTTTCGTCTTCTCATGCCCAGAATGTACAACAGCAACAATGGCGCCCAACACCTACGACGACACCAATATCCCTTGTCCTTAAACCAATTGATTTCATCTTACTCCTCGTTCGTCCTTGCCTTGAAACAGACAGACGAGATTCATTCAAATTTATTTGTTTGGTATGATTTCCAGCTAGTTCGGAAGCTTTGCCTTCTTTCAGAGATAGTAAAAGATTACATCAATGTGCTGCATAGTGAATCAGATGAAAACCAATAATAATCTGTGTTAGATACATATAAAAACACATTACTATGAATTACCTATGTGTAAAGGATATGAATTATGTATAATTAAAAACAAATGACTATGAATCACCTATGTGTAAAGGATATGAATCATGTATATTTAAAAATACATAACTATGAATCACATATGTGTAAAAGATATGAATCGAGTGTATAAAAAACACACATGACTATGAATCACGTATGTGTAAAAAATATGAATCGGTGTATTTAAATACACATGACTATGAATCACCTATTGTAAAGGATATGAATCGGGTATAAATAAAATCACATGACTATGAATCACTTATGTGTAAAAGATATGAATCAAGTATATTGAAAAACACATGATTATGAATCACCTATGTGTAGAAGATATGAATCATGTGTACAAAAAAACACATGATTATGAATCACGTATGTATAAAAGATATGAATCAGGTGTATTTAAATACACATGACTATGAATCACCTATGTGTAAAGGATATGAATCAAGTATATTTAAAAACACATGATTATGAATCACTTATGTGTAAAAGATATATTGGGAGTATGTTTTTCAATACTTCTTTATATTTTCTTCTCTTCAACAATTAGTAGTGTTCTTGTTCTTGACACTGGCTGGGCTTGAGAATTTATCGATGATTCATCTTTTGAGAACAACTACAAGACCAACTATTTGCGAAATGTCTAAACTAAAAGATAGATTAGGAGCCATTGTTGACCTTGAAGAAAAAGAAAATTAGAAAGAAAGATGAAGAAAATGAAATCTTTCAGTTTGGTTCCTATGATGATGAACAAACACGATGAGGCACCAGAAACGGAGATGAGAAGATATTGACTCTTGATAGAATTCAAAGATAATGAGGTATTTTTTGAAAATGGAAATTGTAAAAATAAGCACGTGAATTTAGGTAAAATTTAAGGAGAAAATTTAGTCTGACAGAAAGTTTGTGGAATATAAAGAGCCATGTATCATTAATTTGGAGAGAAAATAGGAAAATAACTGATTTTGGAAATTTTTTAAAAATGTTAGAACTTTTAGAGATTATTAAATCATAAGTTGTGTATTTATGTAAAAATTCCTAAAAAATTACATATTGGTCATATTAGCACAAACTCTTGTGTCTAGTTAATATAAAAAGGGCAAACTTGTCGAATTGTAATTAATTTATTGAATGATTATTAAAGATCAAATTAAGGAAGGTAAACGTAATATCGTAAACCCCAGAGGAGGTGAATGTAATAAAGCAAAATTAGAAGGATGTCTTTGAAATTAATCCTAAAATTAAAATAATGGCGAGTTGAAGAGTGTTTGGGGAGAAAAGAAAAACCCCTGTGGAGAGTTGGGCGGTGCCGGAGTCTGGACATCTCCTTCTGCACAATCCTATCATTACAACTGAGGTTACTTTTTTTTTTTTTTAATAATTGCAAATTAAGTCCTTTTTCCAAATTCCCTTTTTCCTTCCTCCTCTTTTCTTGGATTCTTTTTTATTTTTGTTATTATTTTCTTCTAAATAATTGCTAATTGTTGTGGGAAAGAATTGGTTGTGTTGCTCGGCCCTCACTTACATTTCTTGATTCAAATCGACATTCATACTCAATTTGCTATTTTGGTCTATGATTTTGATGACAATAATAACTACTTTCAATCTAGTTTTGACTTGGTGCAATATTCAAGAGTTTGACAAAAAATTTTTTTGAAACGGAATAGGTAGGAAAAGTAAAACAAATAAATTGAAACAGAGGGAATAGTTTTTATGATGATTTTGGTTTATGATATTTAGGACTTGACTGGCTGCCTAGAGTTATATCTACTCAATTTTGCCTGTAATGGGATAGTTCATCTTCTTATATATTCATCATACATTGGCACAATTCATTTGTAGGAAGGAATAGGAGCTTGGCCTTTCCTTTTTCCGGTTCTTTCAATGGCCACAATATCTTCTGGTGCTTTGGTTAATTTAGAAGAGCTGGTTCCATCTTCACAACACTTTAAGCATGGGATTTCTCTTCGTGTAACTGGAAAGTGAGTTATCACTTTTTGATAATGTATGGTTCAATCTGATAACTAGTTTTCCTGCCTTTGGCTTTTTCTCATCTTTTTATCTATAATCACCAATACATTTGAACTGGAAAGTCTATGTTGTTGTTGTTCATGAGAATAATGAGCAAGCCAAATTTTGTCTAAATTTGAAATAGCTTCTCATTGTTTAGTTGAGTTTGAAGAGAATATTATATGTGTGGCAGACTTGTGATTATGAAATTCTTTGCAGCAGGTACACGGTTACTCTTCAGTCCCCCCATTTAGGGTAATACTTGTTCATAGCAATCTTGGAGACTATACAAACCCCATTTCAACTTAATTTATCTCCTTAAGTTATTGTTACCTGTGGAACTTGTGTGCAAAAAAGTAATTGTTACTGATGAAATGAATGTGCATAGATCATACTTTGGTTTCCATGAGTTGGTTCAAGAACTTGTTCATCAAGCATAAGGGAGGAAATTGAAACTTAAGGCTTTGCTATTCTTTGTGTTCCCTCTAGGCTCCAAGATTATGATGTAGGGACTGCTGTTGCTGTGATTGTTGATAAAAATGCATCATTAAAAGTTGACACACAACACTTGAATATCAATCTTCGCATTGGTTCCATCTTCCAATTTATTGGAGAACTGCTTCTTGAACCCAATCATGAGGTATGGTAACTTAAATCTTCATATTGTGGCACAAGCTGCTTTACTTGCTTATGGTGTGCATACATGCCTTTGGTCTTCTTATTACACCATTCTAATTTCTACCTACTACCCACTTCTCGTCCCCAAGAAAAATGAACAGAAAACTTGAATTTAAAAATGGTGCTATTACATGATAAAATCAAAACTGTATTTGTGATACACTGAGAAATTTAGCAAAGGTTGAGGAACTTGTGTCTTAGGTCACAAGTTTGAGCCCTGCACAAAGCGAACTACGTCCATTATTCAAGTGGACACAGATCCATCATCCCCGAGTTTTGCAGGCTGCGGTTGGGCCAAAGGGTGAACTCCTGATGGACTTCTCAGTCCTAAAAGAAGTAACCAAAATTATAGAATATGACTGGACAATTAGATCACTATGACATTGTTGTTTTAGTGTCTATTTATATAAGCTGATAAGTTATTGTCTTTTGCCCTTAAACGGTAAGAGGAGCATCAGGCATCAGCTACTGTGGCTAGGGATGTTACTTATGATATGTGATATACAAAATTGACTCCTGATTACAGGCAATTCTGAAGGCACGAGTTGGACGAAATATAGATGGAATGGATCTCAATCTGTATCGTCAATCTCTGCAGCTCTTGAGGGATTTTCAAGCTGGTAGTTAGACACCTTAGTGAAGGATTTATCATTGGATATTTACCAAAAGTAAGTAGCTAGATATCACTTTGTATAGACCATTCTTGTCATATTCATGGTTGGAGTGGAAGCCTTATTATACAATTTGCAAAATGCTGTATTCCTTCTTAGCTCTTGTTGAAAGGCTTGCATGTCCAGGGATGATGTTGGAAGTAGTAGTATTTGCACAAGAAGGTACTGGTTGTTTTGGGTCCTCTATGTCCAACAAGCATGTCTTTTCCAAAGCAAAATGGACAAGTCTTTACACCTTGCTTTTTGGTCACTTTATTTTTTCAATAATTGTTGGACCCTGAATATCACTTTTATCCATTTAGCAAAACGTGATCTTTTCTTGTATGTTGTTAAATCATTTTTTCTTCCTTGTAAATAGGTGAATGAATTTTAATATCTAGGCATGCTAAATTCTCTTTTAAACTATTGACTTCACCTATTAAGAATCCAAAACACTAAAATAATTTAGGTGGTAGATGTCTGGGCAAATCCAAATCCAGCTGAAGAGTTCAATACTATCTATAGATCTTGGAACACTTGATCCAGAGATAGCATTGCATACAAGAATTTTTTTTTCATAAGTGATCTGAAAAGATTATTTTCTTCTATTCATTTTATAAATGATCAACAACAACAACAATTTAGTGAAGTTTCACAAGTTGGGTCTGGAGAGGCTAAAACATGTGCAAACCTTACCACTACCTCATGAATGTAAAGAGGTTGTTTTCGTGAGATTCTCAGATCAAATGCAGCAATCCCAAATACAAAGTAGAAAATATAGCAAGTTTCAAGAAAATAGTGCATAGTCTATCGAAAGAAATATCAATCAACAACAAATAGTGCAATAACGAAACGCAATGATAGTACCAGGAAATATTATTGAAAACAATAATATATAATGATGGATATCAAACAAGAAGTACAATAATACAATTAGTGCAATGGCAAACAACAACTACCCTAAGCAAGACAACACTACACTAGCTACTAACCTTCTATCCTAATGTGTGCCTCCACATCTTCCTATTTAAAGTTATGTTCTTGATAAACGAAAGTTGTTTCATATCCGATTTAATTATCTCTCTCAAATTCTTCTTTTTCTTTTGTTCTTATTTACAATTTAATCTTAAATTTATCACATGAAAATGGTCAAACTTGCATGGCTAGGGCTCTTAAATTGGAGTCTAGCCAAGCCAATCATCCCAAACCCTGCTCCTTGGACAAATTGTCAACTCTGTTGGATGGATACTAAAACTTTTATCATGTGAATAGTAAGTGAAAACATTACTGATTTCCATAGCATCGAATGGTGAGCTAAAAACACAAATAATTTGGGGGGAGGTACTTTTGGTGTGGTACAAGAAAGAAATGCACCTCATGACATCAATCATATTTGAGATGGACATTTCAACTGCTCTGCAAAATGGAGTAGCTATATTATGTACAATAAAGGTGCAAATAACACTTGACATTGGCCTCTTAATTGATCAGATATAGGACCTAATAGATCAATTGGCTCTTGGCTTCTCCATACAGCTATATATATTCTCATGTTCATCATTTCTATATTGGAATATAGCAATTACTTGCTTCTTTTGGTCCCTCAATAATGTTGTATCCTTAGACCTATCACTCTTCTCTCCCTCTCATTCTACTTGTCAAAAACATGCCACATGCGTTTGCCCAACTTGCTCATTCACCTCTCTAATTATTTGGATCAGACTACAACTCTTCCCCATCCAAAGTGGATCAAGAATTTGAATTTTATGGTTTTCAAATTTTAGAATAACAATTTCAAATACTAATAATTGAATCCAAAATTTGAATATTTATTTGAAATTTAGGCTAAAATTAGTGAATTCGACTAGATCTCGCCTCAGTCACTCATCATTCTCCTTACTCCCCAATCCCGTCGCCCCCAAAAATATCAGCAAGGGTCAATTCTGGAGGTTGACTTGCTTTTCTTTTCATGATTGCTGACTTCTTTTAATGGAATTATTTATAAGTTTCAGATAAGCAACTTGAAGGAAGAGCTTTATTAAGAATTTAGGTAAGAGTTGGAAAATAGAGGCAATGCCAAAGTCGTTATATTTAATTTTAAATTTTTTTAATTTATCATTAATAAAATAATTTATTATCATATAAATTTCGGAAATCTTCCTTTTTAGCTTTATATCATATCAAATTATGTCACATAAACTGAGACAGGAAAGTACAATACTGCAGTAGATTAAAGAAAACAAAAACAATTAAAGAATTTTTTTCACTTATTTTTAATAAAAACACCACCTGTTTTGAATTTGTTAGTCTGCTTCCTTCGTTCATTTTTACTTGTCTCTATTTGATTTGACACTTATATTAAGAAAATAATTATTGATATAAGTATTTATCACAATGTCCTTATTAACTTATGTTTAGTATTAGGTTTTGGAAAATGAGTTGTCAACTATTGACTAAGCAGTAAATATTCACCTTATTAAATATAAATCATCTAAATATTGAAAAATGAATACTATTTAGTTACAAGGGAAAATTTTACTTTATTGTTAGACACTCCAAAATAGTATAGTGGGCAAGTAAAGATGGACAGAGGAAGTAATACTTAATGCTAAAAGTAAGATATGAAAAAAAATAATTACTCCCCCTGTTCCATTTTATTTGTCATGATAATATTTGACACAATCCTCAAGAAAAAAATAATTAGAAATGTTGTTTGATTAATATATCCTTTATAAATAATTAAACTTTTATCTATATAAGTAGTACTTCTTAATTCTAGAATAATTAATAATAAGGGCAAAATTGAAAAAAAAAATTCTCTTGATTATCTAAATTGACAACTATTTTAAGATAATTATTTTTAGTATACGTGACAAATAAAATAGGATGGAGGGAGTATCTTTTCTTGATATGTCAAAAGTGATAAATACTAACTCCGTCCTATTTTAGTCGTCATGATAAAGTTTGACACAATCCTGTAGAAAAATTTAATTAGAAGTGTTGTTTGACTAATATATACTTTATAAATAATTAAACTTCTATCTATGTATGTGCCTCTTTCTTTTTGAATAATTAATACTAAGAGAAAGTTGAAAAAAGACTATTAATTCTCTCTTGATGTTTAAATTAATAATTATTTTGAAATAATTATTTTTAATAGACCTGACAACTAAAATAGAATAAAAGGAGTGAAAATAAACACTTATTCTAGAATTAAGTGACAAGTGAACGAAGAGTATATAAGTAGAAGAAGAAAACAAAAGCATAATGAGACAAATCATTTAGAATGAAGATAGATTAAGGTTTAATGAACCGCCAAACCAATAAGAGTATATATGGAAAACGTCAAATAACACCTAGGATTATTTAATGAGAATGTTTAATGTTTGTTTATGAAGAATGATAATGTTTACTAATCTAACGAATAATTAAAATATTCACATCAACTACTACTGCAGTAACGTACTAAATTTTCATCTACTTAGAACCATAAAAATACTATATTTAATTATCAGGCCTATTAATTAATTTGATATATGTGGGTCAAATTTTATGTTCATTAGTTTAACATTATTTTTGGTTATATCTAAGCAACTTCATAACAATGCATGGCCAATATTAATTTGAAATCTTAAACTATATGCTCCTGCACAATTGGCTGCCCCCAAAATTATAATAAACAAAACAAGACAAGAAAGAAAAAAAAATAAAAAGTCAAAAGTAAAATTAATTTGACCAAAGTACCCCTACGGCTATTGTAGTTTGGGAAGGGCTTTTCAGTAAATTAGGCGTTTCAAATGTTATGCATATATGGTTGCAACTTAGGATGAATGAAGAGTCTTAAGAATGGAACATAAATTGGTTGAAGTTTCTCCAATAAGCTTTTGTCGCCGGAGTTTCACCGGACCTCTAATGGAGATGTGTGCTTGCCAGGATTTCGTAATCTGAACACAGAGCTATCAATCAGAAATACTATACTCAACTCTCTCTCAGTACATTTTCTATACTGTTCTTAGCGAAGTTTGTTTGTTACTATTGTTACATTAATTCCTGATAATGATACACAGTTTATTAGCATTATACATAAAAATGTCCTTTAACTTGACCTCAACTAATATCTATGACTTTCAACTTTGGGGATGTATAACTAAACGCTTAAACTTGTATATTATTAAACACATAGACATACACCTCCTACGTGGCAATTTGCATCCTATGAGTATTATGCCATGTAAGACGTGTGTCTCTACCTGTTTAGCTTTGTACAAGTTTAAGTGTTTATTTGTGCACATCAAAGTAGGAGACAAAGTTTTAAAAAAAAAAGGAGGTTTATGTGACACTTTTTTAGCCCTTTCTAATTAAATGACATGTTATGATAATATTTGGAAACCTTCATTAGTCTGTTCCAAAAATTAAAATGACACAGCTTTTAATTTTTCATTTTACTCTTGATATATATGGCAAGTCATAGAAATGTCATCATATGTTAATTCAAATTTACAGATTTTTGTATCTAGTATAATTTCCTGCTGATCTTGTTTGGACATTTAGGAACAAAAAGATGGTGCAGTTCTCTTCTATTTTCACTGGCTTTACGAAATCTATAGCAATCAGAAATGGAAAGAAAAGTAAACATGATCATGTCGGAAGGGAAGCTGCGGATGCACTGGCTAAGGAAGCTAAAAAGAATGAGATGATGTTAACGTCATCTGGCTATGTAGCTGGTGCCTCCCACAATTTGGCTGTTGTTTTCTCCAAAGGAGGGAAGAAGGGTATCAATCAGGACAGATTTGTTGTGTGGGAGGTAAATACGAAAATCAAATCTCGTGTTTTTGTATTAGTACGGTAACACTGTAACTTTCTATGCCATTGATCATGTATCTGAAGTTGTGATATGTAAAAAATTTGATTTTTAGGATTTCGGATGCCAAGATGACATGATTTTCTGTGGGGTGTTTGATGGGCATGGTCCTTGGGGTCATCTTGTTGCTAAAAGAGTCAGAAAACTGATGCCAACAGCTTTGCTTCATAATTGGCAGAAACGGGTTGCCTACACCATGGATGATACTGATGGGATATCGATGGATAGAAGATGTTTCCAGTTTGACATTTGGAAGCAGTCCTACTTTGAGACTTGTTCGATCATCGATCAAGAGCTCGAGCAGTATGCTGACTCTTTCTACAGTGGTACCACAGCTTTAACACTCGTTAGACAGGTAAAGTCTACACATATTACAAGCTAGACGACTATATGATTATCAGGACAGAAGAAAAATGATATTTACTTCAATTGCTCATTTCAACTCTCTCGTTTACAATCAGGAGTGGACAGTCGTTGTTTAAACTACATTTTTACCTAGTGAAGTAGTAAGGCAGTTAGATTGCTTAAATATACAGTACCTGTATCAGTGACTAAAATTTATTTGTCTCGTATCTGAAAACTTGGTACTTCAGGGTGATCTGCTGGTAGTGGCAAACGTAGGAGATTCTCGAGCTGTCTTGGCAACAACGGATGATGATGGTAGATTGGTATCAGTTCAGCTCACCGTTGACCTCAAACCCAACTTACCTCGTTAGTTCTCTTCCCTGTTTCACATAATATAGAGTTTCATGAGCATTTTTGTGAAAAGACTATATATGTTAATGATTACACTACAGGGGAAAGCGAGCGAATAATGCAGTCAAGAGGGAGGGTGTTGTCATGTGAGGATGAACCAGGAGTGTACAGAGTGTGGATGCCCACAGTTGAAGGACCTGGATTAGCAATATCAAGAGCCTTCGGTGATTACTACATAAAGGACTTTGGCCTTATTTCTGAACCAGAATTGACATCCAGAAACATAACTCAGAGAGATCAGTTTGCCATCTTGGCAACAGATGGGGTATGTATACCCGTTGACACTCTTTCTCCCTTTAATTTGTTCCATAAAAATGAAAACTTTCTAAATTTAACTTGAAAATTCATATTTTATATGTTGTTTATAGCCATAGAAGTGTCTGATGTTTAAGACCACATGAAAGGCCAAGAGTTTCATGTTTTTCATTCTCAACCGCTGTGCTAAGTCATTCATTGGTAATATTGATTAGGTTTGGGATGTGATGTCAAATGAAGAAGCAGTGGGGATAGTTTCTTCAACAGGAGAAAGGGAAGAAGCAGCTAAGAGGCTGGTGGAAAGTGCCATTTGTGCATGGAAACGCAAACGAAGGGGGGTTCCCATGGATGATATCTCAGCAATTTGCCTCTTCTTTCATAACATTCCTCCTTCAAAACAACAAAAATTAGAGAACAAACTTAGACCAACTACCAGCTGATTTTCTGTTGCTGCTTTTTTCCTTTTTATCTTTTTCCAGTACTGCATGGTTTGTACATAAGTTCATACACATACATAGGCTCTTCATGTTTGCTGTATTTCATTTAGGCAATGAAATGGAAGATTTGAAATATAACTTCAAAATTATATTTCAGTACTATTTGTCAATTAAATTTCAAAGTTGAAGAACATGTTTATTTCTGTATTCCTGAGCAGTACATTATGCGTGCAAACTTTAAAAGGGCTTGTTTAGCCATGATATCAAATCATGATCAGACATTGGTTCGAGAACAGGTTAATTTTGAAACTCAAGAGGGTGAGGGGTGGGAGTCGGGGGTGAATTAAAATCTTTTTGTGAACCGACGCTGACTGTTACTACGTACTAGTCAACTTACCTGTAAGTTAGTTAAACAGACAAAGTATAATGAATGATTAAAAGACAAAAGAAGACAAGAATTTTTAAACTAGTTAGGATCACTGAGGTGATGCCAAGTCCAGTCCCCTTAGGTCACAAGAATTTTCTTTGTGTTGCTATCTCCAGATCTGGATAGTTTCAGATTTCTTCTTATTGTTACAGCCTCTACTTCTATAATTCGCACTAATTTCTCTTTTTCTTTTGTGCCACTAACAAATTCTTACAGAATATTATGTTTATTACAAGATAAAAAAGTGAGTAGTATTTCTTGTTCAAGTGAAGTTGCACACTTGTTCCCCTGATCTTCGTTCTTATACAGGTCGTGCTTGTTACTGCATTTCCTTGACTTATTATGCTGAAATTGATTCTCGTCTAATAATTATCTTTCACTGATTTGGAGGTTGTACTGCATTTCCTTCATTTTTGTCTGATTTCACATCTATGTTAGATGGCATTATTAAAGCAGAATATATAGGCTTACAACCTCCCCTTTTTTATAATGACAGAAAAAAAGATTCTTTATTTCGATTTTTTGTTTATCAATCTCTATTAAAAAAACTGTTTAGATCAAACACTTTTGTAAAACTAAAAATTTTGTAGAACAAAAACTTTAATTGAAATAATAAGCAACAAAGCTTCTAGCAAGTTTTCAAAAAAAATAAAAATAAATTAAAACTAGTAATGAAAAAAGAATTGTAAGAAAAATCAGAAATAATATTAACAAGAAAAAATCGAGCCACTAAATACACAATGTTTCCTTAAGAAAATCATTCCCCTTAAGTACGCGAGGTTAATGAAATATATCCTCCAAGGAAAGAACGATCTTATTCACTGGCGTATCAGTACTTAAAATTATGGTGTCAACGAGCCACTCAACGACAGTCCTTTGAAAAATCACTACTTTTCGAAAATGTCATAACTTTTTGAAAAAGTATAACTTTTCAAAAAATTACCATCTTTTGGAAAAGTCATAACTTTTTTAAAATGTCACAACTCTTAATTTTTCATCCACATCTTTAAAAATGTCCCCTGTATGAATGAAAAATAACTCTAAGAAAAAAAAAGGACAAGTGTTTACTTTACAAGTAAGAATTAACTGCATTTGGATAAGTAAGTTTTGCTTTGAACTTTCTATAGTGAACATATGTCAAATATACTTGATGAATAAGTAGATGTGATATCTTTGAACCATCAAACTTTAGTGTATCCCTAGACAATACATGTCACACAATCAATTCTTTACCATCTATGATTCTCACGATTGTGTTTGTTTCAAACATGAACACCTCCTGATTTCATAAGTGTATAAAGAATGGACTTTTACAATCATCCTCTTTGAAATGGCTTATACTTCACACTCACATAAGTGATTCCTATCGGTGTTATTGTGTATATACACTATTTTGTCAAATCTGTCAAACTTAGAAATCATTAACAAATTTAAACTTAATTGACTCGTTAAAAATTCTTAAACAATTCTTATCACTGAACATTGTCTTCATCTCAAAAATGGATTGAGTAATTTGACAATGTCGAACCGTTAGTCACAATTTTGTTTGATCTCTTTGAACTTAGCTTTTGGAATTTCGAGTTTTCTAGGTAGAGTTACCGATATGATGACTTTTCTTAAACCTTAAACCCATTTCCTTTGATGATCTCTCAACTCCGTTTCTATATTTATTTTGTAAATGAATCTAACACATTTTCTTTTGACTTCACATAGTCAATTGTAATAATTTCACTATGGAGTAGTTCTCTACGTATTGTATGATGAGACTTTTCATCATATGTCATGCTCCTTGCCTTATCTCTTGCAGTCTGACTATCACAATGTATGCATACTGGTTCTAAAAGTTTAGGCAAAAAAAAAAATCTTACAAGAAACTGTGGAGCCATTCAGCTTTCTTATTGACCTTATCTAGAATGATAAACTCATATTTCAATGTAGAGCAAATAATAAATGTCTATTTGGAACATTTCCAGGAGACTACTCCTTCATCAAAAATAAATTCATATCCATTTGTAGATTTTATTTCATTTGATCCAGTGATTCAATTTGCATCATTACATTCTTCCAATATTGTTGGATATTTGTTATGATGCAAAATGTAGTTTTGAGTATATTTTAAATACTCCAAATCTCTTTTTATTGCTATTCAATGAGTTTGATTGGGTTTATTTGTGAATCGACTCAATTTACTAATAGTTCATGCTATATCTGATCCCGTACAATTCATAATATACATCATAATTCTCAATACTTTTGCATAATCGAATTGTAAATCACTTTTGCCTTCATTCTTTTAAAGTGCAAAGCTCACATCTATTAGGGTCTTGACAATACTAAAATTGAAATACTTGAACTTGTGAAGTACTCTTCTAATGTAATAAGACTACGACAATGCTAAATCTTATAAAATTCTAAGGATTCTTATACTTAAGATCATATAAAAAACTCTAAGATCTTTCATATCAAAGTTGCTTTTTAGCATATGTTTAGTAAAATTTATGTCATAAGTGTCTTTACTGATTATCAATATGTCATTGACGTACAAACAACAATGACCATGTGATTTGTAGTGTCTTTAATGTAAACACATCTATCACATTCATCATTCTTAAATTCATTTGCCAATATGATTTGGTCAAACTTCACATGTCATTGTTTAGTTGCTTGTTTTGGTCCATAAAATGAGTTAATAATTGCACATATTTTTACTAAGAATCACAAAGCCCTTAGATTATTCCATGTAGATTTCTTCCTCCAATTTTATTTTAAAAAATATTATTTTAACATTTTTTGATGAATTTAAAAAGGTCATATACATCAGTTAATGCAATTAACATTTGAATGGATGAAATCCTAGTTACTGGCGAGTATGTGTAAAAAGAAAATAAAGCCTTTTTTATTATCTGAAGCCTTTGACAACAAGTCTTGCTTTGTATTTATCAATAGTTCTATCAACTTTCATTTTTCTTAAGAAAATCCATTTTGAACCCAAAGATTTATCTTTTTAAAGGAAGATCAACCAACTTTCAAGCATGATTGCTCAAAATTGAATAAATCTCACTATTTGACAACTTCTTTCCAAAATGATGATCCAAAAGAAGATGTCTCTACTTTAAAAGTTTGACGCTCATTTTCAAGAAGGAACGCTACAAATCTGGTTCAAAATAAGTAGATGTCCTTTAACGTTTGCTAGGCCTTGGATTTAATTAATGTTCTTTTCTTTAGTTCTTCTCAAAGTCATTTAGATCTTTCACTTGATGACTTACATTTAGTTTTATACGGATAGATGTGCTTGAAAAACTCAATATTATTTGAATTAATTACCATATTAATGTGAAGTTTAGAATTGTCGAGTTTGTGAACTAAAACTTGATAGGCCTTGCTATTGGTAGCATATCCAATGAATACACAATCCATAATTTTTTATCCAAGTTTTATCCTTTTGGATAAAGGAAGTTGTACCTTAACCCCTCCCCACACATTTTAAAATATTTTAAGTTGAATTTTTTTCCTTTCCATAATTCATATGTAATCGATTGAGTTTTTTTGTGGAGCATCTTTCACACTCCAAACACAAGGGTCACAATTGACATCTAACGTCAAAATTTAGGTCTGAGCCGACCAGACTAAACTATTTGCTACTAGTGCATAGTACTCATATACAACCAAGAAAATAAATAGGTATATCTCAACCTAAAAATAAGCAATAAGCCGGTAGACCCCCTTCAATAGCTCTATAAAGGAAATATCTACTCCAAACAATTCATATAAAGAAATAACAAACTATCACACAAGTTCTATTTGGATCATCGAGGGAACCATGATATCTATATAGAAGTTGAAAGTAGATATATATCAGGATAATACATTAAATAACTATCAAGTCTCAATATACCAACAACTAGCACAACATGTCATTTACGTATGTTACGACCCAAGCCTAGGGCCTAGTTGTAACACGACGAATGAGGAACCAAAGGTACATTACCCAAGCCATCTTAGCATACATCAAGAATTCATAGGTAAATCCATCTTAGCATGCATCAAGCATTCATAGGTAATTTATACAATATAGTGCAAAAATGAAAAATGAAAAAATGGGACTAAGGGAAACATTCAAGTTTAAAATCAAGATATATCCCATCAAAGTTTCATTGTCCAAACATACTCAATTACATAAGATTTAGTGGGGACCAAATCATAGTCATGGTTCCCATAAAATACAAAAGACATGAAAATAAGATAGAAAGTAAAAGTCTCTACTTAAAAAGACTAAATACATGGGTGTCCCAAAAATACATGGCATGAAAAAAATGGGCGAAGTCTCTGAACTAAAGGCTCACAATGCTACTGGTCTTGATCGTTAAAAGCTAGCCACGAGCCGGTGGAGGAGGTGGAACGCCGATCCCTATATGGTGACATCATGTAGGCAAAATATGTTAGTATATTGGAATGTACTAAGTTTGTGAGATGCAATGCAAATATGACACAGTAGTGCCATCATGCATGAAATTTTAATGCCATGATTCATAAAATTTAGAAGTCTCCACGCATGAAATTGTAATGTCATCGTTCAAAGCATGCAAAACGTGATCAAGGGATAAAGCTCAATATGAAGTATAATCAATGCATCATATGAAACAAATGTGATGAAATGAAGGCTTCATATCATAAACTTTGTGGGAGAAGATCGTGATCGATATATAAGACCATGTGAGCTACTACATAGAATCCAACATAGGAATGTTGGCATAGGGATACCACTTTAACAAGTGGAACTCCGTCAAGTTAAGCATGCATCTTTCTTTAACATATATGGATTATGTGGATCACTAGCCTAGCCTGCAAGGGCTCCTATGGCGACACATAGTTAATGGGGAATGAGGTTGCTACTAGGGTTCCCTTACCGAGCCCTACCTCAATGCCTCATTAGGTGCTAAGTCAATCCCACATAATACCCTTAATCATAAATATATTCATGTATTGAAACTTAGAATCACAAGTAGTAATCTCATAGGAGTAGCTCAAAACTTGGAAGCCACCCAAGTAAGAATTGGTCTATCACATTGGGGGTCCATCTTAAAGATCTTTTAAGGGAAATTGCAACATGCTTGCATCTTTGACATCATTCACAACTTTAAAGCTATATTCATAGCCCTTATGCTTAGCATCATACCATCTAAATTCATCATGAACTTAGTGGGCCTATGCTCTGACTTAAAACTACATGATTTGATGAAATAATGCATGAATATGATAAAATATGTAGCTTTAAAATTAAGATTAAACAACTCACACATCATTGCTAAAATCCTAAGTAGAGAAGTCATGGCTATCAATTTTGAAATCATAAAATCTCATGGAACATTATCACATATCATCATTAATAATAAAATACATCATAAAATAGTTATTAAAATCATGCTCATGGAATTCAGGATTTTCAAGAACTTAAAGAAAATATAAAAGGACTTATAAGGAAACTTTGTGGGTGAAAGGTAACCATAAATCAAACTAACATACCTTGTAATGACATTAAGAAAAGGCTTAAAGAAGTTGAAGAAGGAAATTCTTAGAAGCAAATCCTAACCTTGCCTTAGCCTTGAGAGTGTTCTTTCCTTAGAGAAAATTTGAGAGTGTTTGAGAATAAAGTGAGTGGGAGGATTTGGAAGGGTTTAGGATATGATATTAAGGGCATAAGAGTCCCAAAACAATGTAGTTTTGAGTCTAGGGTATAAGGAATGGAGAAAGATGTCCTTTATTAAAACTGTCAGAACATGGTTCACGACCCCAATTATGGGCCGTAAACCACAACATGAACTGTGCTTTGGTTTCATCCTATTCTCCTTTCCAATCTTGAGAAATTGGTCTCTAGAGGTCCCATCTACGAGATCCATCTACGACTCATAGTTCAATATATAGGTTGTAGAAATCCGATGTGATTTTTCTCCACACTTAGTAAATTTTCAAATCTCAGGACCAACCATGAGATCAAACTACAATCCATAAAAAAGAGTATAATTCATCCCGTTATTTGCAGTTCCAACTTCAGAAATCCATTTTTCCCATCATCTCAGGGCACCAGTCAATGAGCCCTTTTACAACTCGTAGTGTCATTTATGGATCGTAAAGTCCCTTCATAGATGACCTTAATACTTGGTGAATGTTTCATCCTGGCCAACCCTATTTATGAGTCCTATTTACAACCCATGGTTTGAATTATGAGCCATAAATCAGGCTCATACTTTTGACCTGCAACTTTTTTAGTTCCACTTTTTCTATATATCTAACCTCCTAACTTGCAGGTCCTTACAATATCACTCCCTTGGGAACATTCGTCCCCGAATGTACTAAATGTAAGTTTTAAGGAGTTAAATAGGCAACTAACAACCCCAGCATGAATGCAAAAATGTAATCTAAGCATCTTTTTATGAAATTTTCAAAACCCATGTTTCTCATATTAACTTAAAATAGTCCTATGAACATGCAAACATACATAAATGACATAAAACTGAAATGCATGAATTTTGAAGCCTTAAGGCAAAAGAACTCAGTACTTTAGACTTGTTAGAGTGAAAAATATAAGGATATCTATTCATCATGTTTGCTTTCACTTCCCAAGTTGCACCTTTAACTTGTTGATTCCTCCAAAGTACTTTGATGAATGCAACCTCGTTGTTCCTTAGCTTCTTTACTTGTCGGTCTAGAATCTAAATCGAAATCTCTTCATAAGACAAATTCTTCTTAATGATCATATCTTCCAATAAGACTATGGAATTTGGATCCCTCATGAATTTCCTCAGCATAAATACATGGAATACTGTATGAATCATTTTCATGTCCATTGGTAACTCCAACTCATAAGGTGCCTTGCCAATTATTATCACAATATTATAAGGCCCTACATACCTAGGGATTAATTTCCCTTTCTTACCAAACCAGACTACACCCTTCACGGGTGACACCTTCAAATAGACCTAATCACCGATATTGAACTCAAGGTCTCTTTTTCTAACATCGAAGTAGGACTTTTGCCGACTTTGAGCTATTTTTAATTTCTCCCTTATGAGTTTTACTCCATGGGATCCATGACCAATTTCGGCCCTGACAAGGCCATATCACCCACTTCAAACCATCTAACTGATGATCTACACGTCTACCATATATAGCCTCAAATGGTGCCATCTTAATGCTTGAATGAAAGCTATTATTGTAGGCAAACTCAATGAGACATAGGTGATCATCCAAACTACCTTTGAATTCCAATACACAAGCCTTAAACATATCCTCTATTTGAATTGTTCTTTTTTCTTTTCCATAGATTTGAGGAGGAAAACTGATACTCAACTTCACCTCAGTACTAAGGCCCCTTTGAAATGATTTTCAAAAATGAGAGGTAAATTGAGCTCTAAATGATTTTAAAAAATGAGAGGTAAATTGAGCTCTAAGATTTGATATGATAGACAATGAAACCCTATGTAATCTCACCAACTCGTGGATATACTATTTAGCATAGTCCTTGACATTATAAGTTGTCTTAGCCGGTAAAAAATGAGCCAATTTCATCATTCTATCCACTATCATCCATATGAAATCAAAATGCCTCTTGGTATTAGGAAAACCAACTACAAAATCCATATTGATCTCTACCCCTTTCCAAGTGAGAATTTTAATGTCTCGAGCTAGGTCACTCGGTCTCTGATGTTCAACTTTTACTTGTTGGCAATTGGAGCATTCAGACACAAAATTGACAAATATCCTTCTTCATTCCATTCCATAAATACACTTCTTAAAATTTTCTATACATATTGGAGGATCCGAGATGAATTGAATAGAATGAATTGTGATCTTTTTGCAATATCAAACTTCTAAGTCCATCAATATCCAACACATATAACCTCCCTTGATAACGAAGCACCGTATCTCTCCCTTATGGGAAGACATCTATCTTTCCTTCCTTCACCAAGGCCTTCAATTCAACCAAGGTGGGATCTAGATCTATCTTTGACTTGACATCCTCAATCAACAAAGACTCGAAGCCATTTAATACCATCATACTACCATTACCGATATACACTCCTAACCTAGCCAATGTACGGACTTCTCTTACTAACTCTCTTTTTCCATCATCTTCTAAATGAGGCACACTGTTCATAGACACCCTACTAAGTGCATTGGCTACCACATTGGCCTTATCCAAGTGATACTTCACACTCATGTTATAATCTTTGAGAAGTTCTAACCATCTTATTTGCCTAAGGTTGAGGTCCCTTTGGGTTAACACATGTTGGAGGATCTTATGATTAGTGAAAACATCGATGTGAACCTCATATAAGTAATGACAACACATTTTCAATGCAAACACCACATCCGCAAGTTCAAGATCATGTGCCAAATAGTTTTATTCATGCACCTTTAATTGCCTTGAAGCATAGGAAATAATATTACTATGTTGTATCAATAAACAACCCAAACCAATTCTTGAGGCATCACAATAGAAAACAAATCCATCGGTACCCTCTGGAAAAGTCAAAATTAGAGCCGAAGTCAATCATTACTTCAAGGTTTGGAAACTCTTCTCACACTCATCCATCCATTTGAACTTTACTTTTCTTTGAGTCAATCTAGTCAAAGGCAACAAAATAGAGGAGAAACCTTCAACAAACCTTCTATAGTACCCAACTGGGCCCAAGAAACTCCTAATGTATGAAGGAGTCAATGGCCTAGGTCAATTTCTTACCACTTTCATCTTCATAGGATCAACTTTTATTCCATCACTCGACATTATATGCCAAAGAAGGGCAGCTTCTTTCAACCAAAACTCATATTTGTCTAACTTAACAAATAATTTCTCTTCCCTCAAAGTTTTCAACACCACCCTTAAATGCTACATTTGCTCCCCTTCAAGAATAGATCAAGATGTCATCAATAAATACCACCACAAACATGCCAAGATAGGGTTTAAATACCCTATTCATAAGACCCATAAAGATTTCTAGTGCATTAGTTTGACCAAAATACATTACCACAAATTCAAAATACCCATACCTTGTTTGAAAAGTCATTTTAGGGATATCACTTTCCCTCACCCTTAGTTTGTGATACCCAGGCCGCAAGTCAATTTGGAAGAATGTTTGGCTCCTCATAATTGAACAAATAAGTCATTTATCCTTGGAAGTGGATACTTGTTCTTAGTGGTGACCTTGTTGAGTTGCCGATAGTGTATGCACATTTGGAGTGACCCATCTTTCTTTCTCACAAATAATATTGGGGCACCCCATGGAGAGACTACTGATCGCTACATGAAGAACTACTACCCTTCCACTCAAGAACAAACTCATTTGAGAATTGAAATTTAATGTTACAAGTTCAATAATATATAGAAACGTAGGAAGCATGGAACCAGTCCATATCAAGTATGATATCAAAATTAACCATATAAAGCTCTATTAAGTCACATGGAATAACTTTATGCAAAATGGACACGGGACAACCCCTATAAACGTTTTGTGCAACAGTAGACTCTCCTAGGGGAGTACAAACTTCAAAAGACTTATTTAGGACTTCGGGGCATGCATGAAATTTATTTGCAAGAAATATAGTTACAAAGGATAAATTGGATCTCAGATGTAATAGTGCATATCATCAAAGCATAAATTTTTAATATACCTGTAACCACGTTCGGAGTCTCTTCAATCTCTTGGCGGGCATGGAAAGCATAGAACCTATTGGCTCTTGGAGAACCTTGAGCTTGTACACCTTGGATTCGAGGCCTAACACCATCACTTCTACAACCTTGGTGCAATGACTAGGCTTGCCACATTTGAAACATGCATTGGAGCCGTATAATAACTCTTCTTTGTGGGTCCTTCTACACTTAGGATAATTGGGAGTTTGTGGCTTGGGATTTTCCCCTTTGTACTTGCTTAATTGGGGAGGAGAGTGTTGGTTAATCCTTGACCCACTTGCTTTTGGCCACCTTGAAATTTGCCATGACCACCACTCCTTTGGTGAGAAACTCCACCACCATCTATTTGAGCCTCTTGGACTCCCTAACACGCTACCTCAACTTCTCCTCTTCAATTTTCTCTGCATAGGTCATCAAGAGGAAAATTTCTATCTCCTTCACGAGCAATATGGTCTTGCATTCTTTGGACACCAAATTCGACATCTCGAAGATAAATTTGCTCATCCTAGCCCGAGGGTTTTCCACCATGAATGGTGCATACTTGGAAATATTTGTAAATTTTAGGGAGTATTCCCTCACACTCATGTGCCCTTGCTTCAAGTTGATGAATTCTTGTACCTTCGCTTCCTTAGCTCCAACAAGAAGAACCTATCTAAGAATGCTCCTTTGAAGTTTTCCCACTCAACTTGGCTTGCTCCTTCACCCCTTTCGTCGATCCATTGGCCATACCAAACTTTTTCTATACTTTTGAGTTGGTAGGCCACTAGCTCGACCTTCTCCTCTGATGGCACCCCGATTACGATAACAATTCTATATGCCTCATCAATTAATTCCACCAGATCTTCATCAACTTTGGAACCATGGTATTCTGACGGGTTCATCCTCATAAAGTCCTAGAATTTTGTCACCACAAAGGTCCTTGAGGGGGAAGTACAACCACCTGATTCACTTGGTTGGCTAATACTTGAGCCAACATTGCAAAAGTAGCTCAGAACTCCACATAAGTAAATCTTTCTTCTTATTGCATGAGAGGAACTTGATATCCTTTATCTCTCTAGGTAGAAGAAGAGGGGCTTGTTATTCATTCACCTCTTAAGGTAACCATGCTCTTCTTGGTTGCATAATATAGAAATAGCAAAAGAGATCGTCGTTAGATGGAGGAAAATCTTAGACAACTCTAAGGGAACGACACGATTCATGAAGAAGGAAAAGTTTCCTAAATGCCTCATAGCCTCTCATTCATGATTGTAGTGCACTTCACAAGGCATAATATATTGGACATCTGAGGAATATTCCAAACCCTATTCTCTGATACCAAATTTTTCATGACCTAAGCCTAAGACCTAGTTATAATAAGATAAATATTTTCTAAGTATAGAGTGATATATGTAGAGACTTTACTACCCATGAAAGGAAACACGACCCGCCAATCAAGTCGTAGGTGTGAGTTCCAGACATGAATAAAATTTGGAGTTTAATGGGTCATAGGTGTAAGTTCCAGACATGAAGAAAATTTGGAGTTTCTAGAAGGTAACCCATAACCAACAAGATAGCCCCTAGTTCCTTACATAGTCCATGGTTAGCATTCATAGATGAGGTCAAGAAAAGTAAAAACTTTACTAAGTGTGGAAGGATTCCACGAGGCCATCTACAATTTGTAGATTGAAGTATGACCCATGGATAGGGGTTTCATGGTTTTCTAGGTGGTAATCAGTCTCTAAAGATTAGAAAAGGAGAATAGGATGACAAGAATCTTGACTCGTGGTTCAATCCATGACTCATAATTAGGATCTCATGGTTCGTGTATGACAATTTTAATAAAGGGCATTTTTATCTTTTTTTTAAACCTAGATCTAAACTATGTCATTTTTTGACCCTTTAGGCCCTTATGTAGACATTAAATCCCTAGAATCCCCATTCTTTTTCATTTATTCCACTTTCTGAAAACTTCTAAGGCAAACTTCCTCTACAAGCATAAGGCAAGAAGGCAAGGGTTTTCAAGGATCTTCTCCATAACATCCAATTCCTTATTTTTAGGATACACCTAAGGTATGTAAGTTGATTTGTGGACCTCCTTTCACCCACAAAATCCTTTGTTGAATTGTTTGCCTTTTCTTTATGTTCAGTGATACTATCATGCATGCTAATATTGATTTCATGATGTTTTATGATGTGTTTTGCCTGTAATGTTACCATGTAATGTTTCACTAAGTATTTTCATGTGTTTTAAGTTGATAGTGATGACCTCAATGATTTGGGTTTTGAATGAATATGAGTAGGCTATTAATGCATATTTTAAATAAGCATATTACCCCATTATCATGCATGATTCTTATGACTTATGAGTTTTTCCTAACTAATGATTTGGCCCACTAAGTGTGAAGTCAATCCTTGCATGTTATATGATGATAAGTAGCACATAAAAGAAAGGTTAAGTTGATGTTTGAACAAAGTTATAAGTATGTTAATAATACCTTAAATGATGTTTATGCTGGTCCCCAAGATGAAATGAAAATTCCCACTTGGTAGTTCCTTAAATTTTGAGCTACTCTTGAGATTTCTACTTATGATTCTAAGTGTCATTATTAAATAAGTTTAAGCTAAGAAATCCCATGGGATGACTTAGCACTGAATGAGGCAATGAGGTTCGGTTCGGTAAGGGAACCCTAGAAGCAATCCTTTTCCCTATTAACTATGTGCCACAGTAGGAGCCCTTGTAGGATAGGCTAGTGGATCCATGTAAGCCAATTATGATATATGATGATGCCTACTATGTGATGGAGTTCCACCCAACAAGTGGAATCCCCATGCCAACGTAGGGGGTTATGTTGGATTTCATGTAGTAGCTCACATGGTTTTATATGTTAGTTATGGTCCATTCCCACTATTTCTATGATTGATTTCGTTGATCCATCACATGTGTTTCATTTATGCATTACGTTTTTTCATATTGATCGTTATTCCTTGTGCATGCTTAAGCTCATGTTACTGTTGCCTTTACCGTTCTATGCATCAAAGTCTTTAACTTATAAGTGATGACATTACATTTTCATACTTGCATTGAATCTCACATACTTACTACATTTCAAAAGTACTAACATATATTTATCCTACATGATGTCACCATGTAGGGACTGGCGCTTCTCCTTCCCTAGCTCATGGGTAGTTCTTTCGATGTTTCAGGACTAGTTTTCTTGTGGTGAGCCCTTAGTTCGGGACTCACCTATTTTCTTTTCATGCTATGTATTTTAGACATGATGTATATTTTGGTTATTAAACTGGAGGCTTTTTACTTTCTATGTTCAAATTTGGAATCTTTTCTATTTTGAGGGAAATCGATCATTTATCGGTTCCCATTTATTTATGTTCTAGATGGTATGTTTATGGTTACTAATGTATGTTTTGAAATATTTATTTTATTTAAATGATATCTCATAGACCCTAGCGTGCTTATTTCCACAAAATGAATGAGATTATGCCTATGAATGCCTGATATGCTAAGTTGGCTTAGATGCAGTGCCTATGGGTATCATATTCGTTGTGTTATGACTCGGCCTTAGACTTAGGTCGTGATAATGCCGATCCCTACATGGTGATATCATGTAGGAAAAATATGAATCAGTACATTATAATGTACAAAGTATGTGAGATGCAATACAAACATGAAATTGTAATGCCATTATGCATAAAATTTAGAAGTCTCCATGCATGGAATTGTAATGTCATCATACAAAGCATGCATAATTTGGTGAAGGGATAAAGCTCAATATGAAGTAAAATCAATGCATCATATGAAACACATGTGATGGAACGAAGGCATCATATCATGCACTTTGTGAGAAGACCATAACCAACATATAAGACTATGTAAGCTACTACATGGAACCCAACTTAACCCCTTACATTGGCACAAGGAGACTACTTGTCAGGTGGAACTCCGTCAACTTAAGCATGAATCTTTCTTTAACATATATGGCTTACGTGGATCCATTAGCCTAGCCTATAAGGGCTATGGTTCCACATAGTTAATGGGGGAAAAGGGTTGCTACTAGGGTTCACTTACCAAACCCCACCTCAATGCCTTATTCGATGCTAAGTCAATCCCACAAAATACCTTTAATACTAAGTATAGTCATGTAGTGAAACTTAGAATCATAAGTAACAATCTCATAGGAGTAGCTAGAAACTCAGAGGCCACTCAAGTGAGAATTGGCCTTCACATTGAGGATCCATCTTAAATACTTTATAAGGGCAATTGCAACATACTTGCATCTTTGACATCATTCATAACTTTAAAGCTTAATTCAAAAGCCGTTATCCTTAACATCATACTATGTAAATTCATCATGAACTTAGTGGGCCTATGCATTGATTTGAAACCACATGATTTGATGAAATAACGCATGAACATGATAAAATAAGTAACTTTAAAAGTAGGATTAAACAACCTACAAATCATTGCTAAAACCCTAAGTAGTAAGTCATGGCTATCAACTTTGTCCTCATGGAGCAATTATCACATATTATCATTAATATCAAAATACATGTAAATACATCATTAAAATCTTGCTCATAGAATTCAAGATTTTCAAGAAAAATTAAGGACTTATAAGGGAACTTTATGGGTGGAAGGTAACCACAAATCAAACTCACATACCTTGTAACGACCTTAAGAAAAGACTTAAAGAAGTTGAAGAAGGAAATCCTTGGGAGCAAATACTAACCTTTCCCTAGCCTTAAGAGTATTCTTGCCTTAGAGAAAATTTGAGAGAGTTTGAGAATGAAGTGAATAAGAGGGTTTGGAAGGGTTTAAGGCATGATATAGAGGGCATAGGAGTCCCAAAACGATGTAGTTTTGAATCTAGGGTACAAGGAATGGACAAAAATGCCCTTCATTAAAATTGTGAGAACATAGTTCACAACCCCAATCATGGGCCATAAATAAAACCACAAATCATGCTTTGGTTTCATCTCGTTCTCCCTTTTCAATCTTCAGAAACTGGTCTTCAGAGTTCCCATCTATGAGACCCAACTATGACTCATAGATCGATCTATGGGTCATAAAAACCCCTTATGGTTTCTTTCCACACTTAGTTAATTTCCAAATCTTAGGGTCCTAATGTAACAACCTATCTTAACATGAGAAGTCCCAAATCGACAAAATACAGAAGAGATGCTAGGTATATAAGTACACAAGCCTTACCTACTAGTGATGCAGTTTAAAGTAATGAGGGTCTAGGCCCAAAGCGGACAATACACTAGTAGGTTGGGTCATTACAAATGGTATCAAAGCCACTTTTTTGTTATCCTTATCGATGTTTGTCAGAGTTTAACTAAGTTCAGGTAAATACCAGTGAGGTGGGGCAAACCAATGCTGAGTCCAGGCAAATCCTATACGATGGGGAAAACCTCAGTGAGGACGCTGAGTCCATAGAAAAGGTATATGTAGCAACCTATCTTAAGATGAAAAGTCCCATATCAATATAACACAAGAGAGATACTAGGTATATAAGTAAACAAACCTTACCTACTAGTGATGTGTTTTAAAGCCGTGAGGGCCTAGGTCCAAAGCAGACAATATCACTAGTGGGTTGGGTCGTCACACCTAACCACGAGACCAAACTACAGTCTATAAAGAATAGTATGACTCATCCTCTTGTTCGTAGTTCTAACTTCAAAAACCTATTTTTCTCATCATCTCAAGGCCCCAACCCACGAGCCCTTCTACATCCATGGTTCCATTTATGGATCGTAAGTCCCTTCGTGGATGGCCTTAACACTTCATAAATTTTTTATCCTAGATAACCCTATCTAGGAACCTGATGTCATCCAAACTACACCTTTACTTAAAGGATAAACTGTTGTTGTCATAATATATAACCTAATCGTGGTTAGGGTCGACCCCATAGGGAATATGGTTAGACCTAGAGTAATTACAAATAATTTGAGTTGAATTAACCTACTTATATCACGAAGGGGGGGGTTGTAATTGTAGCAAGTAAACCTAAACTAAAAGAAAGTGTGTGAAATCAGTAGGAGAAGTGACTAGGGTATTGTGTTCCCTATGAATTCCTAATTTAGTATCAACAAATAATCATAATCTTTTCTAGTGTGTAGCATGTAAAATGGTAAGTTGAGTTTACCAGACACATATACCATGTCTACGGGGGAAGGTTGTATTGGCACGACCTCTGATGCAGCCTCTGTCCGTGGAGGTCCCTCAACATTTAGAGTAACAGTCAAAGTCGAGGGCTCAAACGGTGGTATTACGGCGAACATCTCTGGTATTTGCACTAGAGAGTGTGGTGCTCGCCGAAGTTTCACCATATTCTCATCAACCTTAACTAGGCCAGCATCTAGTGTCCTCTGAACCTCGATTAGAGTGTCCACCTGGTGAAAAATCTCCACCTCTACTGATATATCAAGCAGGGGAAAAGGATGGAGGTAGACCTCTTTAGGGCCACCTCATGGATCTAGTCTGCTATCAAACGAGCCTAATTTATGTCATATCCATCCAAGATACTAGAAACCAACACTGCACAATTTGGTGTCAAGGTATTATCTATATGTGTCAGATGGATCCGCGAACACACTACAACCCACCAAAACTTCTTGGTGAACATGAGTGAAGCCTTCACGATCACTGATGATGTGGAAACCCAGTCAGGGTATTGACCCTTCTCCACAATGTGATCAACAATCCATCTCATCAAAGTGGCCCTATGGGCTACATCTCTAGTTAAGCCCCGGTCCCGAGTGTGGCTCAGTCTGTAATCATACTCTGCTATGGAAACTTGAGTCTGGTACTGGGGACCAAATAGAAATCGATGAATGGTAGCCTTTGATATGTCAACTGGAACCCCTTATATGATCATCTACATAATCTAGGGTTGAGTAAGGAATCTCTTCCCTTTTGGGGTCGACTTCATAATGGTGGCAACATATGAAATGTAGAACTCTCGAACCATCGCCGGGGAGTACTTCCCTAATGGGGATGGAATCCACTTAAACTTGTAATGAGCCATAGAGCCATAGTACCTGAAATCACATCATCACACAAACCCATGAGTTCAAAAAGTACAGGAAAGAAAAGCAAAAAGTTTCATAAATAAATGACAGAAGAACCTATGAAGGCTTTTCTATGAGCCGTAGGGAAAACTATCAGCCATCGAAAACCTTCATACGTGGCTGGTTATAGTAATTTAGGTTACTGGAAATGCACCTATGAGACCACGTATGGCTCTATGAGTCATAGGTGTAATTCCAAAATCAACATCTGCAGGCATGAAACCTGCGAAACTAGGCTACGAGTCGTAGTCTAAACTATGGCCAATAAATGGTTTTGTCTGATGAAATTCCAGAAATCCCCAAGTTTCTACACTTACTAACGAGGGCCAACTACGGTCCATGGATTAATCCACAGGTCATAAAATACCCTCCTACTGTAAAAAATATATAGCAGTTTGGGTTTTTTAAGTCCATAAAAATAGGTTCCATTACCCTATATACGAGCAACACCAAGGCATTTCAAGTATCATCAACATCAAAGCAATAATTTTACACCCTCAATGCATTTACACCAAATTACCCAACACCCTACATGCATAAACTATTAGAACTACCTCATCAAATATCAATTCGCACATTCACATACATTCTGACCACCATTGGATAACTAAAATTCATGTTGTCATTCAAAATATGCAACTACATGCCAATAAACAAATAGTTCAATTTTCTTTACGATGACAAGCGATCACGTGATTTTGAATAAGTGCATACAAACTTTTGTTGTCCAACTACATTGTTTCACTTCCGGCATATGCATGATTCAATTTTAAAGATAACTAAACAATTAGTTTCAAGCACGCTATATATTTCATGAATGGGCACACCAAGTATTAGCACATAAATCTCGGAATACCATTCCTAAAAATACTGCAACCTATTGATATAATTTTTGGCAAATTATAGAAATTGAAGTTAACCGCATACCGAAATTAAATCAAGAAACCAAAAATTAAAAGAGGCAACCATGAAAAATAGAACCCTAGGTAGCCAGAGAATAGATAAAAGTTGGTTGAAAAATATGATGGTGGTCAGCACGGTGGTAAAACACTTGGGGAAGAAGAGAAGGCTAAGGAACTTTTGGAAAATAAGGCAAGAATGAGGGGTAAATTATTTTACCTTTCTTTTAAATCCTTAATCGGGTTAGGTAAAATTGGGTGTAGGCCCCCATGAAACTCTAACTACGGGCCGTAAGAGATTCTATGGCCCATAGGTCATGGTTCCATAATACACCTGAACTCTAGTTTGGAAGATTGGTATCATGGAGACATCTACGAGTCGTACATAGACATATGGCGAGTAGATTGGCTCGTAGAGACCCCTAATACTTTAGCAAGTTTTCAGAAATCTTATCTGGGGTCCATGAGCCCCATTCATGACCCATAGTTTTAACTATGGGACGTAACGTTGGCTCATGGACTGGAGTGCATAAAACTTTGCTTACTAGAAGTGTTCTACGAGTCAATGTACGAGCCATAGTGTGGACCACGACTTGTAGAACTGGTCGTAGAATCAACTTCTCTTACTGTTTTGCTGACTTAGCCCTATTCCTGCGTATCTTTCATAGAATAAGCTATTACCCTATATGCCACTAGTTTTAAAGTAAAAAATTACAACAAAACAACAAAATTAAACTACCTATAAGTCCAAAAAGGTAAAAATAAAATGAAAACTAATATTACATAAGATGTCTTAGGTTACCTCCTAAGCAATGCCTGATTTATTGTCACAACACGACTTGGAAAACTTAGTTACTCAGACTTCACCAAGTGCCCAAACTTCCATCTTCAAATCATCGGGCCTCTTCATAGACTGATAGATATTGAAGATGACTTCTTCATCATTCAATCAAAACTTGAGTTGGCCTGATTCCATGTCAACCAGTGCTCTCCCGGTGGCTAGGAGAGGCCTTCCCAAGATGATTGGGACTTCAAAGTTAACTTGGCAGTCCAGGATCACAAAGTCTGCGGGAAATGAATTTTTCCACTTTAACAAGGATGTTATAAAGTATCCCCACAAGCTTCTTTACCATCTTGTCAGCCATCAACAACCGTATGCTCATCGGAGTAGGGCTTTCCAAGCCTAACTTATTGAATATTGCAAGAGACATTAAATTGATACTGATACCTAAATTGCACAATGCCTTTGCAAATTCAACATCTCTAATGGTGCAGGGTATGATGAATGCACCGGGGTCCTTTTTTTTGCACCAATGACCTTGTTGCTATAGCATTGTAATGCTGAAGATCTTGGGACAACACTTGGCTTACCGTCCTCTTTTTTTTCACCAGGTCCTTTATAAATTTCACATACCCGGGCATCTTCTCCAACACCTCAATGAGTGGGATGTTGATTGTAAGCTGCTTCAACATGGAGATGAAGTACTAAAATTTACCTTTCTCCCCCTTCGTTTTTAGTCTCTGAGGGAAAGGAGGGGGAAGTCTAGGTATGGGTTTCAACTTATGTGGCGTCATTACCTCTTTGCTCACCCTCTCATTAGCACTAGTATCTCTAGTCTTTGCATCCTTGCGATCAACCATCTTCTCATAAACCTCATCCTCATTAACTAGAATTGGTGAGTCAATGGTCTGCTTTACACCACGTGTTGTCACTACCATACACTGCCCCTCATTTTTCGGATTCTACACTATGTTGCTGGGTAATGTACCTTTCTGGTACTGGTTCAACTGAGTCAGCATTTGACCAAACTATTGCTCAGCTGCTTGATAGAAACAAAATGAGACTCGATCTTTTGATTAATGCTAGAAATATCAGATTTCATTCCCTTTAGTGTCTCATCTTAAGCGTCAACCTTCTTCATCAGTCGGTCAAACATCTTCTCAATCTGAGAACTACCAACCCTAGATTCACGATTGTGCGATGAAACATATGCTCAATTCCTGTAACCATCTATGCGACCCCAATCAACATCTCTATCCTTTCCCTTTTTCCTGTCATAGTAGCAACCTCGATTGTTATCTCTAAAAGCGCCATATATATTTCTTGAGTGTTGGTCTGGAAACCCCCCGTCTGATCAGTGACAAAGCATATGTCCTCCTCATAGTAAGGTTCCTCATACATGGATGCTTATGGAAGCTAATGATTGACTACATTCACTCTCTCTTGGCTCTACTTCATTAACAACCCTACATTAGTACTAATTTGAGCCAACTCTTGCATCACCTCCTGATTTATTTGTGATTGTGCAAAATTAGTGCTAACTGAGAAAGACTTTTTAGTCATCAACTTATCTCTTGTCCCCCATGCACAGTTTGTCTTGACCACTCTCTCCAACCGTTGAGCTATAATTGGAAATAGAAAATCTAAAAATGAACCTCCCATGATAGTGTCAGCCACAACTTGGCCATTTTTATCTAAGGCTCAATATAAGATTTCCAGCAAAGCATCATCCACAATCTTGTGGTCAAGGATAGTCCTTAGAAACTTTGTGAACCTCTCTCACGTAGTGCTGATCGAATCACTAAGCAACTACTCAAAGTTTTTAATATGATCTTTCAACTTCAACTTTTTCAACCTCGGGAAGAACCTATCCAAAAAGGCCTTCTATATTTTTGCCCAGTTGGTAATTAAGCTCTGTGGGAGCTGGGATAACCATACTGTCGCTCGTCTATTAGAGGCAATGGGAAGACACAAAGCCCAACAAAGTCTTGGATATATTTTGATTCCCCATCGTGCTCTTGCAGATAAAGATGACATTATGTAGATGTCACGACCCGAGAGTAGGGCCTAGATGTGATATGGTAAAAGAGAACCGAAGAGTCCTCGATCAAGCTATCTTAGCATCATCACACACATCATCGATTCAAAAATGCATAATATAATAAATAACACATAAGTCTAAGGGATTTCGGGGCTTTGGACTCAAGCTATGGGGATATTGCCGGGAGTGGAATAAGCATGAATCACATAGCACATAACAATTACGTTCTAAAGGGCGGGTAAGTATGGCTCAAGCTATGAGGACAAGAAGGGTTAGGGACTTTCCACATAAGCACATTCCCATCCAAAAAATCATAATAGCATAAGCGGAAGCATAATAGAAACATAAATAACCATAGAAAAATGTAGATAATCATTACATCTCAAATAAACACATAGTACGGCGTACAATAGAATCCGATAAGTATCCAACAATGCTTCTACAAGAATAAGATAGGGGCCTAGACATAGTCCGGGCTCACCCTCAAATCACAAGATAGATAAAATAGAATAAAACATAAGATAGAGGAAGGTGGGTATTGCCCTTGGATTACAGAGCTCACCACTAACAACAAGTCTGAGATCTCAACTAAGCGTCCAACAGTGGATGAATGTCGTCTCTGGTCCCTACATGGTTAGATCATGTAGACAAAGAGTATGGATTAGCACATATAATGCACTAAGTATGCGGGAATGCCATGCACATGAACATGAACCTACCACAAAGCTAGATGACGAGCGCACGTATATGTATAGAAAGAATATATATATATAACCAAGGGAAAAATATCATAACAATATGTCATGAAGTGCCATGATGCATGAATGAAAACCTACATATCATAGTGGGGATGTGGCCTCAACCGAAAACAAAGGGGACCAAGAGAGCTACTACTTAGAATTGGACTACTTGCCAGGTAGATCCCAGGTCACCCTTAAAAAAAGGGATACAAGTCTATCCCATCTAGGGAGATAACCCATGTTGGCACTTAGTTTGACGAAAAGGATTGGGACCCTTGGGGATAGCCCACTTACTACTCCAATATCTTGGTACTAAGTCTCATTCACGAGCTTACAAAATGGAGGTTCAATGCTTCAAATCCATACAATGCAACGCTAGGCCAAAAGCCAAATCGTATTTCAAATCTTTCCATAATTAGGCTAAAAAGACAAACAAGTGTTCAAAATGTCAAGTCCAAGGTCAATGCATAGGGGTAGCTCATTATAACATAACAATATGGTGTAAACACCCAAAATTCTCATAGATCCATATCAAGACAAGATGTGATCACATTCTAGTCAATTCTCATG
>JBCEWC010001583.1:0-39902 GCA_038996855.1 Solanum aculeatissimum | reverse complement strand
CGGTTGACCGCACGTTAGCGGCCACTTTAAGTGATTAATTTCTTCTTAAAGTGGAAATTGAACCTCGAACCCGTTTTCTCCAAAAATTTTAAAACTTTCTCTGTTAGGTTTTAAAATTAATTTAAGTTTTCTTAATTTTGACTTTAAAAATTAAGTGGCGACTCTGTAATTTCGTAAATTCGGTTGTTACTTAAATTAATTGGTTAATAATTGAATTTTCAAAAACTAGTCATTTTTCCGATTAACAACAGTTTCATGCTTTCACCCTTTTTTTTTTCTTTTTTCTTTGTTCTTTGATAAATGATTAACACAAAAAAAAACATTCTTGATCATTATCATGACCATTATCATAGTTGCAACCTTTTCCACGCCTAGCATGGTGGACGTACACCTCATTCACTTTAGGAATTTCAAGAAGTGTTGTGGATCCAATAGGTCGACTCTCATGTTTTTTCATTAATTATCATTATTTTGTTCAATCATGAGAAAATGAGAAATCAGTTCAGAATATTTTTTGAAATCTTTTTCCCGACATTGTTATTATAGCAGCACATTCAAGGTATGAAAAGTAGAGAACGTATTTTCCATCATATCAATATCACTAATCGCTTCTTCACACAGTTTCAACCGAGAAGTGACTCTAAACATTGCAGTATTATACTCATGAATAAAATTGAAGTCTTGTAACCTCAGATGCATCCAATCATATCGTATTTTTGCATGTATGAACATCTTCAAGTGATTATATCTTTCTTTTAGGTTTTTCCATAAAACAGGTGAATCCTTGACTATGAGATATTCAATTTTCAAAAATTCATCAAGATGATGATGTAAGAATATCATAGCTTTAACAAAGTCTTGTTTCGATATATTTTTATCTTTAATTGTGCCTACAAGACCCATAATATCCCAATGTATTTCAATATCCAACACCCATTAAAGGTAGTTCTTGCCCGAACTATGAAGGGCAACAAACTCAATTTAATAAGATTAGTCATATTAATAAAATAGAAATAAATAAATAAATAATACCCGATCTTGAATATTTAAGACGTAGAGTCTTGTATTAATAACGTGTTATGAAAGTATAAAGTAAGAATACGAAAAAGAAAGTAGGGAGAAGATAGAAGATAGAAAACTTCTTATTCCTCTCGAAGGATATTTAGATGTGAATTACAATGAAGAAAAACTCTTTATTTATAGGGGAAAACTGATTTGGTCCCTAAGTTAGAGTTTCTAACTTTTCTCCAAAAGAACCTACATAATAGACATTCATTATAACACAAATATATTTATAATACACAGCTAATAGATTTACTGTTTTCTCTAAGACATCCTATCAAACTACCTCGTAAAGATTTAGCATCCAAGAAATTTCTAGGAAAATGCCTAGATGCATGACAGGAACAAATATCAATAGGGATGGCAACGGGAGGTGCGGGGTGGGTTTAGAGCTATGTGGATCGGATGCGGGTTTAAAATTATGTGGTGTGGGGCGAATTGAAGTAACTATTTTTAAAACTAATGCGGGGCAAGACGGATTGCGGGTTCAAAAAATCAAATAGGAATTTGAAGAAAACTAAATATTTGTAATTAGTAAAAATCAAGGGTATAAACTTTTTATATTAAACATTGACTTTAATTTTATTTTTTTTCTAAATTTTGAATTATACATGTCTGATAAATTATTAGATGTTAAAATATTAATTAGAAACTTTTAATTAATGATTAAGAAATAATTGTTGAAATGTCAACTAAAAATAGTTAACTAGTGAAAAATTAAAAAAAATTATGAATTCTAATTTTTAATATTAAATTCAATTAAAAAAACAAAAGAACTTAAAAATTTAAGTGGGACAAATTTATACAGGGGAGGGGGGGTCTATGCGGGGCGGGTTGAAAATGAAAAAAGTCACCATGCAGAACGGTTTAAAAAAATAACGAGTTGAGCTCAACCCGCCCCATTGCCATCCCTAAATATCAATCTGTGTTGGCAAAGGTCGGGAATGGTGGGAGAAGACCCTTAAACCAAACATGATAGAGATAAACTCAGCACAAAATCAAACTCTATTCATAGAGGTCTCAGGAAGTGTCTCCCTGATCAACTTAACTCCCTCACTGAGGAATTTTTAGAATTTACCAACACAAGTTATTGAACTCAAAAGCTTTGGCATACCCAAATTAATTAATGAATTCAAAATAATGTAACCTGACGCTCTTAACCAATGTAATGTTATACCAGGTTGTATTTTGAATTCTTCTTTTAGAATTCATTTTTATTTCTTTCAAATTCCTTTTCCATGAGGTGCCACACAAGATAGGTACGTACTAGCTAAAACAAAACCATATTTAGACATTAAAACGGAGTATGTTGAAAAAAACCTCTGATATTTCAGTTCATCTAGTTATTGGAACTTGAATGCTCAAAGGATTGGATCTAACATCACATGCACAGTTAACAAAGTTTCTTTCTTTTCATACCGAGTTCCACAAGCATAGTCAAGAGAGCTTCACACATTTCACTAGCGTCCGGTTCATTAGGGTCCTTTTTCCATGAGGAATAAACCATCCAAGCATGATCAAGCTTTATGTCTGGTTTTACCACCACTGAACCGGGAACTTCAGCATCACGACAGGTCACTAGACCATCACTCTTCTCTCCATACCTTAGTTGCAGGTGGAGTGCACAGAGAGCCAGTGCAGCAGAAACAGGAACTATGACGGGCACTTTGCAGCCTGTTTGGATGACATTTTCCAAGTCATCTTCACCACATCCAGGCAAAGGTAGCCAGGGAAGTTCTGCATGTGCTATATGGGACATTGTTGCCAATACATTCAGTGCTATGCTGGCTTCAGAATGGAAGGAGATAAGAGGAATATCATCAGGAAGCTTGTGGTTATTTATGAACTCCTTCCGCTTCTCGTATGTGAGATCCTCTAATGCCCGTATATCACCCTAATACAAAATAATTTAACTTTATCAATCAAAACATCATGCACACTCATAAAGAGATATGCCAAGGAATGTTTAAAATATTGGGTTTATCCATGTCAGCCACATAATCTTACATGTACAAATGAAACAAAACTGAACAAAGTGAAAGAAAAACATGAAACAGGTATACGATGGGTATACATAGAACAGACATATGAAAGAGTATCTCGATCATTTATAGTCACGACAAAAGCTCACCCCATTAAGCAAATTTATCTAGTAGTAGAAGAATCAATAAACCATCTCACAAATGCTTTTAAAATGCCTCGTGCATTCATTGATAGAATTGTTTTTTGGAGGGTGGGTGGGGGAGAGGGGAGGGGATGAAGAACTTAAATATTACCAGAGGTACATGCTAAGTTACAGAGTAACACTTCAAATTAATAACTTACACAACTTCCATTTATTTATATTCTAGTCCCTTTACTATAAAAACTAGACAACTTGGAAAATAATTCTAAGTTGTAAACAATAGACATCTCGCATCCAGTGTGTTCACTTAACTTGCACATAAAGTGTGTTGATGGTATCTGATAAAAATCTAAATGGGATGTTTCCGAAAGATGTTCATATTTTAGCGTTTGATGTTATTAAGCTCCAAGGCAAATTTAGGTATTCAAAACCTTATAAGTATGCATTAAAAGAAAGTATTACCTTGTAGTAGTACAAAATTTTAAGGTACAAGTTAAGAACACCAATATTTGGCAAACTGGCTGCGATCGTAGTGCTAAACAAAGCACTTAATTGGCTATACATCCCAACATGGGAAAGAGTTGGACACTTCAGCATTATAGTTTTTACCTAACCCAAAATAGTTGTTGACCAAGGAATTACCTTAATTAACTTGCATAATAAAAACTCCATGATCTTTCGTGTTTCCTTGTCAGCAATCTGTCCATCACGAAGAATATCTGATGCAACAGGTATTCCACCATAAGGGCTCTGCACAAATGCCAGTCCTGCAACTTTATCCTTTAAATCATGCCAATATTTTGACAAAGCGGCAGCAGCATCAACCCCACCCTTACTGTGACCAAGCAGCATGACATGTTTTCCTGCTCCCCAGTGTAACTCCTCAATGCATTGCTTCAGTTCCCACGCATTTTGTTCTACAGATGCCTTCATTCGGTGATAAATGATCCAACAGTAACAGAGAAGCATAGTTGGATGAACATTAAAAAAACTTCCAGTGAGCAAATTCATGTATTAGCAGACTAGACATTTTTCATCTACTAGTACATACCTCACTATGAATCTTAGCAATATGGCAAGTTAACCCCATCTTTGAAAAAAACTTCTTAGTGCTCACAAAATATAAGGGACCGTGATTGCTGAAAAACCCTGCCACAATTATGTCATCAAAAGAAAAGCTCCAAGAGAACAAAATTCTTAACATATTGACTATCCGGTAAAAGTATGTTGTTTTTAAAAGATGGTTGAGCAACAAAAAGATTTAAAATGATTAAAAATGTTTGTCAATATTTTTATTAGGCATAAGAGGGCTTTAAACAGCCAATTTAAACGCATAATATGCAAAAAATCTGCAATTTAAAAATTCAAAAAAGCTAAAATATCTCAAGTGAAACAACCCCCCAAAAAATTAAATTCATCCCAAACCTAAGCAACTTATTATGCAAAAAATAACTGTAGTAACTTAAAGCAAATTTTAAAAATCCACTTTAATTACTGCAATTTTAAAAAAATGCTCCTCAATTTGTGGCTTTACAGTTGGTTTCTTTTGATTGTTTTTGCACTTGCACATTTCTTTTGTCATTGATCTTTCTCTTCTTTCTTTTTCTTGAATTGGTATTGTGCTTTAAAAAACCTCAAAATCTTGTATTGTTCAAAAGCTTTTCTAGAAATGCTTTAATCTGGACAATGATACGATTTGCAAGGAGTTGTTGTAAGGATTTTTCTCCCATCACAACATCCCATAAAACATGTTCCAAAATGCAACTTCATATTCACTGACCAATTCAGATATCCTTTGCTAGTGAAAAATTGTGGGACATTGAAAGAGACTGTTGCTTGCCATGGTTGAAAAGTGGGTTAAAATTGATACTGGTTGAAATAGCTCTGTGCATTAAAATAAGCACTAGTTGAGAATAGCCCTATGCATTGAAAATAAGTACCGGTTAAAAATGGGTTGAAAATAATTTTTGAAAATAGTTCTTTAGAAAAACTCATAGATCCCATAAGATCAATGAAGCTTTTGATACTACTGTTGGTTATTTCCAAGGATGGTGGAGCAACAAAGAGATTTACTATGATTAAAATTGTTTCTCAATATTTTATTAGACATAAGAAGGTATTAAATAGCCAATTTGAACAAATATTATGCAGAAAATCTGCAGTTCGAAAATTCCAAAAAGCTAAAATATCTCAACATAAATAACCTTAAACAAAATTAACATTCAATTCATCCTAAACCCAAGCATATGCTAAAAATTACTCCAGTAACCAAAAGTAAATTTCAAGAAAGTAGCATTTTCAGCAGGAGATTTATTAACCTGGAATCAGTAGATAAACAAAAGAATCAGGCAGTATGTGCCGTCCATTCCTGAAAAAAAGAAAGAAAAAATGAAGATTGACACTAATTGGCAATAAGGCATTTGCAATGAAATATTTGAATTAATTTAAAGACTGAACCAGAGATGGTCATCTGAGGAACACTCACCAAAATAAAAGAACTAAATTTCATTAATAACTGGAGATATCCTATTTGGTTAACACAACTGTGCCATAGGATTCCAAAAGAATGTGGACCAAAAATAATCGAGAAGTGAAGATAATCTCCATATGTTTTCACATATCCTTTCCTAACAAAAGCCACTTGCAAAGGATTTAAATGGTTGGATAATATATATACAATGGCTGTTATATATCCTCAGCTATATTGATCAAAACATGAATCTTTCAGTTTTTTTATGAAGGAAAATCTCAAGGAGGGCAATGTGATTTTCAATGTCAGCAACTCGGAAGTATATAGAAACAAAGCATTCCCCCAAGTATTAACAGGCCAAAATGAAAATGCAGAATAAAGTATCCTGGTGCCTCCTTTATTTGTAGTTACTAAAGAATCCTTCAGGAAAGACAAAAGCTAATGGGCATAGAATAATACAACTCAATGTTAAGACCTTTTGTTTATTCCGATAAGCTTTGAAACAAGAATGGTGTTTCAGGACTTGTCATATTTGCAAGACATCATATTCAGACAAGTTTTGTTGGTAAACCGTAAAGTAAACAGGGTAATGATTTGTATTGCTGAAATGTAACTTTTTAAATTGCTTTGTGCCATATTTTAAAACAACTTTGTCAATCTATAACAAAGAGAATCAGCAAAATGACAGGCACATCATATTGTTTGGTTGGTCTCATCCAAATTGACAGGAGTATTAATCTAACAAAGTTAATATCATGGCTATCACTTTAAGAAGTTATAGATAAACTTCTATCATCACTACACAGTGTAGCAAAAAAAAAAAAAAGAAGAAGAAGAATACACGCATTCCGAGGAATATAAGTCATTACTCCTGAGGCTCTAAGTTGGACCAGTAAAACAATAAACTCAAACTTAACATGAAACATGGCCACAGTATTGGAGAGGATCTCATCAGCTGAACATAGAACCATTTCATGATGGTTAATTGTGTGCAGTTGGTGCAGTTTCATATTCAATTGATATAAAGAAAAATGACCAAGTACTCACCACTGACAAGATGTGCGCTCTTTATTTTGGGAGACCGAATTTTTCAAAGATAAAATATATGGTTTTCTTTCTATTTCTGAAGTGACTAGTAAGATCCATTATTTTACCTAATATCTTGTAGTAGTTCTCTAAATCTAGCTGAACCATCAACAACAGGAGCCATTTCGGGAGCTTGTTGCAACCACCCAATGTCATCAGATGACCCACGCAAGGTTTTACGTACGCGGGATATAACCCTGAAGAGATTAGGCAAGAGTAAGTAATAGTAAACTAAAAGTAAAGGTGCTAGAAGCCACATGGAAGAAATGATCTAAAATACTCATCAAACTTCAAATATTTATCATTTACAGACTATCAGATAGCGATTACTAACCTCTGAACTCGAATTAGAACACATCTGATATGAGATATGAAACACCTCCAAGAGGCCAACGTAAGTTTCCAAGAAAATCTCAGACAATATACTGGAAGCATCAACCTACAACCAGATGAACAAACTGCAGAATAAATTATGACAGTCATGACTGTGTAATGGTGGAAAGAGATATGTGCTAATAGAAAAGTAAAACCAAGATAAGTTGATTTCTTATGTTCAGAGTTCTAATTCTGGCTCTGCAAATCAAGGAATCTGTACATATCCTGCATAATGACCTCGTAGGAGGATGGGAAAATAATACAAATGAAAAGATTACCCTTCAAAAATGAGTCTGAAACCTCCATAACTTTGATTACTTCTTACAATTTCTAATACTGAATTTACAGGCAAGTTATCATTGACAATGGAAGATCTTCTTGGGTGAAATCTAAAGCTTGTTCCTGTGTCAGATACTCTTGAAGGAAATGAATAAGCCTCATGAACAGTTCTACAACCCCAGTCACTGGTAAAGTTCACAAGCAGACCACCAAAGTCAACTAAATATTCTGACCACCCAAGGATATCTCTGCAGATAAGATCCTCTGCATTAGAATCAAACAAAGAGCAACCTTTATCACATAGGAAGCTGTAGATAGTGAATATAAAACAATAATTCAGGGACTGTATATTTTGCACATGCATATTTTTCTAGAAAACTCACCAATAAGTTGAAAAAATTGCTGGGCTATATAAGAACTCAAGCTTGCAAGATGTAAAAAGGGGTCCTCCATGTTGTATCAGAAGAGAAATGAATCAAGATCTTTCTGGTTATGAAATACCATGATCAAGTACAGACAAAAACTGCAAAGGACCACCAAATCAGATCAGGAATTCAAGCAGCAGAAGAGAAGATCAAATATTTACAGTCATCACAACTCTCAAAATTAGAGAGGAATATAAAAAATTTCAAACTCAGAAACGTTAATCAAAACAGTTCCCTCTCTATATGTGAGCTCAGGCAACATGTCCTCGCAATATACAGCATAAAGCATCAGTGGTGATCTATAGATATGAACACTGATGTAAGTCAAAGATGACATTAAGTAATTAGTACAATGCACTTCACACTTCTCAGGGAATGCCGATGATTTCTCCATAGATATACTAATCCCCCATACTAAATTCACCCGAATAGAGCAGACCATGTAAACCTTTTTTTAAATTACAACAGAAATGAATTCGACATATCTGAGGGAAGATAGGTTCATTTCTGGTCATGAATAAAACACGTGGAGTCCTATATGCTGAGGAAAGGTATACTACTATTTCTTTAACCTCAAGATGCATGAGTTCAAACCTAAGTTGCTCGGAATCGGGTACTTGTGGCCAATATGAATACGGATCCAGAGATCAGATATGTCATGATCTAAATTTTATGATACATGAGTACAAATCTAGGTACAGATGCAGGTGCAGGATTCGGCTAAAAATAATTACACAATACCAATAAAGCACCTTCTGGGTTACTTTAACAGTGAAAATACATTCGCCTACTTTTGTTTTGATTTCATGAATCATTGTATCAGTGTTGAAATTCTCTATTGATTTTGGTCAAAGTACCAAAAATCGATTGAGCATTTCTGGTACAGCCTCCACACCCACACTCATGTCGTGTCCATACAGATACGACACCGAAGGTGAAGAGTCCCTACAACTTAGGTTCAAACGCTAACATTTATCAGCAAAACTAAGAAACGGAAGGGCACCAATGTTTTAATTTGTACAAGCAACCAGATATGCATAATAAATGCTAGTTGTTGCCCTATCTTTCAAGAGAAACCGATGGCACCTAATCCCACAGAATAGTTCTTTGAAAACAAAGGCAGACATATAGATGACATCTTCCATGAGCAAAATAATCAGATAGAGAAATTCAAATCACTTCAAACTAAGCTAACCAGATGGGTTTTCATTAATGGTACTAGCAGACAGATCTTCCTAGAGCAATAAAACCAAGTGCTTCCTAAATCCCAAAACAGTCACTACTATGTAAAACAGGACAGAATGAGTAGAATAGAAATGCATGTAATCAAATTACCCACAAAGCAGAGACTAACTTACAGTGAGATGTGAGAATCAAACCCCCCACATTCAAACAGTCCACAAACACAATTTTAGCCCCAAAAATATAGCCAAAGCAAATGGCAAAATCTACATCTATCCCAATTCCCAATAAAGCATAAATTTACCAAAAACAAAAAATAATATTAAATAATACTAATCACGATCTACCTGTGAATTTATTTTCTATAGAAAGAAGAAGAGAAAAAATCAACCGAAAAAGAATGAGGCCATTGATTTGATTGGAACCAGAACGAAGTTATAAATACTGATGTGGACGAACCAAGCTATCTTTATTGAGAAGCCGCAGCATAATGACCCACTTCAGACCATAAACAAATGCCTTTTCTTCAATCTTTCAAAAAAGCCCTCCAGATTTCGAATCAATTGGAGGTCAAATAATCAAATGGAAGTTTTAAGTTAACTGTAAAAAAGAAAAACTGAAAATGGTGAAAAAGTGATTGTGTTTAGATAAATTGGGACAGCGTGAGGATCTAAGAGTATACGTGTCGATAAACTAATCGAGTGTGCAGGGTGAATAACGGGCGGGACCCATTTAAAGCTGTCAGCTTTGATTGCTTTGTGAAAGAGGAAAGTGTAGATGGATTCAATATTTCATTCTGACAAAAGGCAATTTAATGCTCTCCACGAATTTAGAGCGCTTCTACGACGTATACTCTCGCGAGATGGAAAACACATTGGGAAAGAATCGAATGAAAGTTTGACCAAATTTTTGCGAGGGGAAATTGAAAAATAAGAGGAAAAGATGCTTTAAATTTATTTATTTTTTAAAAGGATCTAAAATGCTTTTGAACTATTGAAAATAATATAAAAATATTCTTCATCCACCTATTGAGTCTAAAATATCCTTAAACTATTAAAAATAATACAAAAATACATTTTTTTTTAAATTGGGGGTAGGAGAAGGGGAAATGGGGAAGGGAATACAATGTGGGGAATCAAACTCTCACTAACAAGGTGAGAGTTCAAGTAGTCAACCAACTGAACTACTAAGATTCCTCATACAAAATACTCTTCATTCACCTATTGAAGCTAAAATATCATTGTCATCCACCTTTGGGTAATATTTTTTTGCTAAACATATCCTTCATTCACTGTTTTGGCTCACTTAGACTATCTCCAACTACTCTCTATTCTCTATATTTGGAGAGTAAAGTAAAAGTGACATCTCCAACCACTATTTTACTTTTCTCCTTTCTATTATGCAATATTTATAATTAATATATTATAAATCATATAACGTCATTAATTAAATCTCTAATATTTGTAATTCTTTTTTAATGTAATATAACATTTTTTAAAAATTATTTAATTTATAATATTTTTTAAGATTTTTATCAAATATTTCAAATATATTATTTTTAATTTTCGTCAAATATTTCAAATATATTGTTCGATACTATTGGATTATGCCAAACACGATATAACATTTTGAAAAATTAAAAATCAAAATTACTAACTTGATGTTTTCAAAATTGTACCATTTTGCATTGTGAAAAACTTAGAAATATCATTGGACAAAAAGTGTTTCTTACAAATCAAACACATATATCAGTATTCCTCTTCTAGCAAATCAAACATAAATATTTCAAATATATTATTTTTTTATTTTTGTCAAATATTTCAAATATATTATTTTTAATTTTTGCCAAATATTTAGTTTTCACTGGGTATGTTGTTGTTGTTGTTGTCAAATATTTAATTTTCGCCAAAGAAATTTTTTTTTAAGTATCTTGGGTCCATCATCCAAAGTAGTGGCGATATCGATGATTATGTCACACATCGTATTGGGGTAGCATGGACGAAATGAGGCTTTCCTTTGGAGTATAGTGTGATAAAAAGATATCACCTAAATTTAAAAGGCAAGTTTTACAGAATGGTGGTTAGACCATCTCTGCTATATGGGGTGGAGTGTTGACCAATTAAAAACTCATATATTCAAAAGATACAGGTCGCGGAGATGAGGATGTTGAGATAGATGTGTGGACATACCAAGAGTGATAAGATTAGTAATAAGACCATCTGGGAGAAGTTAGAGGTGGCCCCTGTGGCTGACAAGATGAGGGAAATGAGACTGAAGAGAAGAAGTATCAATGCCCGTGTTAGGAGGTACGAGAGGTTGGATTTAGGGGTTACACGGAGAGGGAGAGGTAGAGGTAGGCCGAAGAAGTATTGGGAAGAGGTGATCAGAAAAGATATGGTGAAACTTCATTCACCGAGGACATGACCTTAGATAGAAAGGAGTGGAGGTCACGTATTAGGGTAGAAGGCTAATAGGCTAGTAGGGATAAGTTGATGTATGACCTTGTGATATAATAGATTAGTAGGAGTAGTCTTTATATCATGTGTTATCATTATCCGTCTTTGTAATCATTTAAAATTTATTAAATATAATTTTTAAAATGATTCGAATTATATTAAATTCATAAATATATTGGTCTAAATAAATGTTATGGATTAATATAATTGGGTTAATCGTTTAAACCCAATAAATACGGATTTAATCAAAACTCATGTTAATTGATTTGGGCTACAACAAAAGAGTCCAAATTAATAAGCCTAATATTATTTCATCCAAGAGGCCCATCTTGTTGCCACGTGTCAATTGATGTGGCACGCCAAGTCAAACAAAGAAGTGTTCGTCTTGGCGCCATGTGTCAAATGATGTGGCACGCCAAGTCAAACAATGAAGTGTCCATCTTGGCGCCATGTGTTGAATGATATGGCACGCCAAGTCAAACAAAGAAGCCAATAAGATCATGTCATGTGTCAAAATGGCAAGTCCATTTCATTAAAGCCCAATATGTCCTGTCACTTAAATCTTATTGGCTGAAAGAAAGTCTTTCCTATTATAATTTCTTTATTCTACAACTATAAATAGGGGTCTTCATAATTAAAAGAGGAAGGAAGAATTCTAGCAAGAAGCTAAAGAGAGCTCGTGGATCAAACGCCACAAATTTCTCTACAAGTTTAGGAATTCAAACATTCAAGTTCAAGAACAAGCTTAAAAGCTCTTGAACTCAAGATCAAACTCAAGAACAAATTCAAGTTTCAAGTACAAAATCAAGAACAAATTCAAATTTCGAGATCGAGTTCAAGAACAAATTTCAGATTCAAAATCAAGCTCAAGAGCACTTGAATTTACACTTGAAAAAGGCGAATCAGGATATTTATAGAGATTGTAACACTCACATATTGAAATCAAATACTACAAATTGTTTGCGATATTTTCGTTCTTGTTTATTATTTTCTTGATACGAATTTTATCGTCTACAGTATTATATTTGTTACTTTATCTTATTTACATACTATCATTGCTTTTCATTATCAGACATTTTCTTTTTTTCTTTCCTTTTCCCTTCTTTTTCATATCTAGTATCTTCTGTTTATAGGGCTTGATTTTTGAGACAAGGGTTTTTCGGAAATAACATATTTATCTCTATGAGGTAATTGTAAGGTCTGAGTACATCCTACCCTTCTCATACCTCACTTGTGGGATTCCACTGGATATGTTGTTGTTGTCAAATATTTAAGTGATATGATCTAGAACTTTTATTAATTTTCACTATGAAGAATGCACAAACTTTAAATGATAAGATGACAATTCTAATTTATAAATTACATGAATATTAAATATGGTGATTATTGAAAAAAAGAAAGACATGATTTATATGTTATGAAATAAGAAAATAAAAATGAAATAGAAATAACAATATAATATTAAGGAGAGAGAAAAAAGATTTCTTTTTTAGTAAGTAAAATAGAGAATTGGGTTGGAGTTGATTGTGCCAAATCACTCTCTATTCTCTATATTTGGAGAGTAAAATAGAGAGTGGGTTGGATATGCGCTTATACTAATCTAAGAATACTCTTTTTGTTCTTTTTTCTTTTTAAAATATTTATTATGTTTCATTTTCTTGTTGAATAAAGTAAACCCCCATCCCCAATTCTTTTTTTATAATTTTTTTTAAAGTTTGTTTTGGGGTTATAGAAAAAGATATTATTTTAATTTGGACAAAATATGTGAAAAATCTAATTAAAAAAATAATAGTTTTACTGTATTTTTTTTAAAAATAATTTAAAAAAAACTTTGTCCACCACAGAGTCCTCCACATTGGGGACAAGCGTTATAGGCACAAGGCTCACAAACCACCAAGCAAGATTTCATCACAAGTAGCCATGTAACATTTTACCCAAAAATAAAAAGTTGCCATGTAACAAAAACACACAAACAAATATTCACATCTTGAATCAAAACTAGTAAACTATAAGTCCTAAATCAATGCAATGTCCTAAATCAATTCAATACGTCAATTGTTCCCTGGCAACAACACCATTTTTTATGTCATTCAAGTGTACCCCAAAACGAATAAGGGATATGGTGCTCTTTATCAGTATACCAAATGCGAGTTGGGGTCGATTCCACAGGGAACAATGCGAGACGATTGAGATGACTAAGGATTACAAGATACTAGTTTGAATTCGAGTAATGAACACGATAATCATCAATAAAAGGAAAGATTAAGCAACCAACTAAAATTAAGGAAATAAGGAACCGAGTAAGGATATGTCAAGTAAGGGATCAAAGGATATGGGAAAATAGGAAATCAATTAGAACCCGAATGATCCATTACACATAGATTCATACAATCCCTATGGATAGGGAAAAAACTTGTAACCTTAACTATGGTAAAGTCAATTATGGCGTATCAATATGAATCAACTAAGATTTCATATGCGATTCATACAAGAGCCGAAGGAACTTGCACAAATTTACAACTAAACGATCTGATACCTTAGTCGTTTGAACCCCCAACTAGACATTCAACCAATTAACCCATGAATATCACACAAACCCTCCACTTTGATTACTCACTTTCATGTAATAACCAAAGATCTAAGCTAGATTCAAGTTCACGATCTCGAATCATCAATTATTAATAAAGGTAAGCATGAACTCATAAACCAATTAAGCACAATAGAAGCAATGAAGGGAGAAACCTACTTGATTTGCAAGAATATATTTAACTAAGTGTAAAAGCAAAAGTTTAAACCAATACCCACATACAAATCCAAATTCAAATCTCATTACATCTACAATTTATGAACTACAAAGCATGGAAAGTAAGAGTGAGTGAAAAATTTTACAATGAAAGTTTGTACTCTTCAATCCCTAGAAGAAGTTATAGAAAACTTGTCTTTCAATCCTTGCCCCAAAGCTAGAATTCTTTCCTTAAGTGTGTTGTTCCTCTAATGTGTGTTAGATGAATGGTGAGTTTTGCTCAATGAATCTCCTCCTGGGCTGAGAATGCGTGTAATGTGAAATTGGAATCAAAATAGAAAAATTTTGAATCTGCCTAGGCATCAATGACATCAACACTCCACGTATGCGGAGGTTTGACCACATTCGTGAAGGTCAACATCAAGTAGACCTCTGCATCTGTGCATGTCCAATCCGCGCTCGTGGTGTATAAACATCCAATGTTTCGCATTCACGAGTCTGATGACTGCATTCGCGGAGCACAAATATATGTTAGGTACTACTTCTTCTTTTTAACCTCGTTTTTACTTCAATTTAGCTCCAAACTTCATTTTTTCCAACAAAACTCCTTGAAAAGCATAAGTACCTCAAATGTAGACCATTCAAAGTATAATTAACCTCAATCCTTTAGATTAACAATACAAAATTATAAGAAAAAGATCCATAAATGAGTGAATATTCACCATTCATTAGCAGTTTCTCAAAAGCTTATAGTATCTGTCAACCTTAAAAGTGACAAAATCATTGTTATCAAGGATGTTAAGTTTGTGAAAAATGACACCTAGAGCTAGCAAGATGATGAAAAACAACAACAAAAAAAGCTAGAATTTCTGGATGAAGAGGTTAATGATATACCTGTTAGAGGCACAAAAACATTTTCTGGTATATATATCAAAGGTGTACTGTTGCAATTTTACAACCAGAAGGATTTATAGATGTTGCTAAGGATGAAAAAATGGAGATATGCAATGTAAGAGGAACTCAAAATGATAGAAAATAACAATATATAGGAGTTGGTTGACAAACCATTACATAACAAGGCTATTGGAGTCAAGTGAGTTTATAGAACCAAGCTTATTCCTGATGTTTCTATAAACAAGTGCTAGACCACGTTGGTTGCAAAAGGGTACTTACAAATATTCAAAGTAGATTTTTCAGAAACTTTTGCTTTCGTCACTCATTCGGATACTATAAGAAAGTTGTTAGATTTAGCAGCTCAATAGGGATGGAAAATCTACCAGTTTGATGTGACATTAGCTTTCTTCAATGTCTACTTTGCAGAAGAAATCTTTGTAGAATAACTTGAAGGTTATTTTATCAAAGGTAAAGAAGACAAAGTGTACCTTCTAAAGAAGACATTGTATGATTTAAAATAAGCTCCTAGAGCTTGGTATAGAAAATTGATGCTCATCTTCTGTCATGACCCAAGCTAGACCCCAGGTGTGACACTGAGAATGAAATCTCCGAGGGAACCACAAACTAGCCTTCTTAGCATATCATAAACATTCAAGAATACTGAGAGAAGAAACATAAATGAATGCTAAGGCATAATCATAAGGCTATATCATAGATGAATAAAGGTACAAAAGTCATACATCATGTTCATAAAGCCTCTAAGTAATAACGGGCGGGGGATAAGACATGTCCCTAACTCACCCTCGATGAAAAATAAAGGACAATATTAAGCATAACATAAAAGCTAGATGATAATAGGTCTCTTTGCTGAAGCATGAAGACTCACCCAATCTGTCTCTAAAATCAATCCAAATCTAGCCACGAGGAAAAGGAGGAGGAGGATAGTTATCTATTCCTATATTGAAGTTTTTCATGATCCAAGTTAGACCCTAGACATGACACGACAAATAAGATCCCTGAGTGAATCCCAAACTAGCCTTCTTAGCATATCATAAAAATTCAAGGATAATGGAAGAAAAAACATAAATAGAAATTAAGGCATAATCATAAGGTTGTAGCATAGGTACATAAAGGTACAAAAGTTATATAAGTCATACATCATGTCCACCAAGCCTCTAAGAAATAGAATGGGTAGGGGATAATACATCTCCCTGACTCATCCTCGATGAAAAATAAACCATAGTCTTAAGCATAACATAAAATCTAGATGATAATAGGTCTTGTTCCTAAAGCATGAGAACTCACTCAATCTGTCTCTGAAACCAATCCAAATCTAGCCACGAGGATGAGGAGGATAGTCACCTGTCCCTATATTAAAGTTTTTCATGACCTAAGCTAGACTCTAGGCACGACATGAAAAATGAGATCCCGAAGGAATCCCAAACGAACCTTCTTAGTATATCATAAGCTTTCAAGGATAATTGGAGAAACAAAATAAAAATGAAAGCTAAGGCATAATCATAAGGTTGTAGCATAGATGCATAAAGATACAAGAGTCATATAAGTCATACATCATTTATAACAAGCCTCTAAGTAATAAACTGGGTGGGGTATAAGACATGTCCCTAGCTCACCCTCAATGAAAAATAAAGGACAATCTCAAGCATAACATAAAATCTATATGATAATAGGTCTCATCCATGAAGCATGTCATGACCCAAACCTAGGGCCTAGCCATGAAACGGCGAATGTGACACCTAAAGATGCCCCATCCAAGTCTCTCGATCATATCATAAGCATACGTAAGGTAAAGTAAGCAAGTCATAAGAGATTAAGCAAGCGAAACATATCAATATTGAAGTCATAGTTTCCCTTAGGGGAATTACAACATCATTTAGTCTAAAATATACCTTTACATCATAGATCTTAGCGGGGACTAGAACATGCGATTAGCTCACCCGCAAGATAGAATAACAATGGAATCATAAAGTTTCAACATGGAAGCATAACATGAACAAGACTTGTCCTCAAAGCATAGGAACTCACCAACAATCTTTGAAAACTCAACTTTGAATGTAGCCACGAAATGGAGGAGCAACCTTATCGTCCATCCCTACATGATTAGATCATATAGGAAAAGAAGTATGCATTAGTACATGGAATGTACTAAGTATTTAGGTATGTCATGAATCAAGGAACATCATAAAATAATATCAATATGCATAATCACAATCGGTAGAATAATGACATAATATGAATGATCAATGCATGTTTAAAACCATGAGAAGAAACATCATTAAAACCATTCATAATCCAAGCATACATATATGAGAATAAGACCATAACCGATAATAAGACAATGCAGACTATCACATGGAATGCTAATGTTCTGTTTATTTCGAGCGAACACTGAGTCTACTTTGTCAAGGTAGACTCGACCCTCACCCTATAGGCTTTATCCTAGCACGGTGAGAATCACATGAACATAAAAGATACCACCCTTTAGTCTTAACCCTAGCACGATGAGTATCACATGAACATAATGCTAATTAGATCCAATAGCTAGCCTTATAGGCACATAATCATCAACCTATGGTGGCATATAGTTATGAGACGTGAGGATCTATATAAGGACCCTTGAAGATTGTCCCCCTCACACAAGTTCATTCAGTGCTAAGTCATATCCCATGAAATACATAATTATGCATATACATAACTTTCAATATAATTTAGACTTTATCAAAATCGTACTTTCATAGCTTGTAAAATAGTTATCATAACTTTATGAAAACATCTCATATGAAAGGAATAGTCCATATAAATAACTTTCACATATTATGGGTATACTCCCCAACTTAACATCATATCATCATCATCATAACATCATCATCATTATCATAACATCATCATCATCATCATTAAAATATATTTTTCATACTTTGAATCATAATTCATGAAAATCATAACTTTGTCATAAGAAACTAGGGCCATGTGCATGAGCAATTAAGTTAAAATTATGCAATTAGATGAAAATCATAGAAGAATCATGCAATTGAAATCAATATGTATCATTAGTAAAGGAACCCACATCAATTCAACAAGCCCTAATCATCATATACAATTTAAATTCACTTGGAAAATATAGAAATCATGTAATCCTTCATAATTCATGCATAAATAGGTATAATAATCATGTATGAATCATAATCCAACCATTTGAGATCAAGTCATAAAAACTCATAGAAATACATACTCAGAACTTTGAGAAAAAGGGAGAATTGAGGTGGGCTTCATGGATGAATCTAGTCCATGAATGAAATCCTATATACCTCAAGTGAGAATCCTTAAAATCAAAGAAGAAATTACAGAAATCCTTAGCTAAATCTTCAAACCCTAGCTTCAATGAAGACAATTCTTAGAGTGAGATTTTTTTGAACTTTAGGAAAGATTTTGAGAGTGAATGAGATAGAATGAATTAGGAGTAGGTTTTATAGGGCTTGAGTCGATTAAGTTAGTTAGAAGGGTCAAAATGACATAGTTTAGGATTTAAAAGAATTATAAATGACCAAAAAGTCTTACATTAAAAACTGCCAAAGCCATTCATGAGACCCCATTCACGGGCCGTAAACCCATCCATGAGTTGTGCTTTACCTTCATGGAATGTGTGACACAAAAATGTAGCTACTGGAAATTGCACTTTGAAATCACGAAACCTCATCTATGGTCCATAGTTCTATTTATGGACCGCATAACACTTCCATAGACTACTTTCAGACTTAGAAAAATTTCAATCCTTAAGGACCCCTTTATATGATCTTGTCCATGGTTTGTGGTTCCATTGCCGACCTATCCTATTTTTTGTGGAATGAACTCTAGAAACTTAACATTTTCTAACTTTCTGGACTCAGGTCGATGAGACCTTTCTACAACCCTGTCACGACCCAAGCCTAGGGTCTAGATATGACATAGCAAATGGGGAACCCGAAGGAACCCCAAAAAAGCCTCTAAGAATAAGTAAGCACATCCTAGGTTGTGGAAGCATAAGCAAGCATCAACCAAATAAATATAAGGGAAATAGGGCTTTGGACTTACATTATGGGGATAGAAAAGGAATAGGAATTTCCACCATCAAATAGCAATCAAAGACTAAGGAGAGGGTAAGTAGGACTCAAGCTATGGAAAATAAGGGTTTAGGACTTCCATCACATGCCATCAATATCTAACAAATACATACAAGGGATAGGGACTAAAGGAAGTCTTCATAAATACATAAGCATCATAAGAGTCAAGATCATCACATATATCCAACAGTACCTCTAACATGAGTGAGATGGGGGCCAAGACATCTCCCGATCTCACCCTCAAAAGTAAATATTAAAAAGCAGATAAGTCTTTAACATAACATGAGAGAAAGTGGTTATAGTCTCTGAAATGGAGGACTCACCAATAACAAATCTTCAATCCAACATACTAGCCACGAGGAGACGGATAAATAGGAGCTCCAATCCCTACATGGCTAGATCATATAGGTATATACTAAGTATGTGGAATGCAATACAACAAGAGAATATAAACCATGATAATGTAGATGCATAATCATATACAATGGATATAAGCTCAATATGACATAACTGATCAATGGCCTTAGTCAAATCATGCATTGAGGATAATCAAGTCTCATATCATAGCTTACATATGTGGAAAGTGACCATAACCGACAAATAAAACCATGTGAGCTATCACATGAAATCTCAATGTTTTCTCTACACTAGACAAAGGAGTGGTCTATTTTGCTAAGGTAAACCATCCCTCACTTACGAGCACTTCCCCATTTTAGAGAGGAAGTATCACAAATCCCTTATGGGGATTTTACCCATTTCAGTTAATATGTGATAAGATATCTTATAAGAACTCTACCCTTTTTGGTTATTATATAATAATATGCCTTACGAGAACTTTACCTTCTTCAGTCTTTATATGATAAAATGTCTTATGGGAACTCTACCCTTTTTGGTCTTTATGTATACATGTACCGTACGGGGACCGTACCCCTTTTGATTAATCATGAAACAAGCAAATCACAAACCTATGGTGGAAACATAGTTAAGGGACAATGACATCAAATCAAGATCCTCTCGGTGCTAAGTTAATATCCCATGGAATACTCAAATTATATATATAGTCATATCATACATAACTTCATAATTCATAGTAGTATCATAGGAGCAGCTCATCGGATCATCACATCATAGAATCAAGGAAGGGATTCACACCATTCATAACTTTCACAACATTCTCATGGATTCATAGCATGTATATTAGCCCTTAAACATTCATAACATTCATAACTTGCATATCTTGCAATAAGCCTTTCATCATCATAAGAAGTTTATCACATAACTTTAGTCAAAACATGGTGGGTATATGTATATGATCTTAAAAACATGAAATCCAAGAGTATAGGATATGAAAGAAGTAAAATAAAATCACTTAGAAAGCATTCAAAATATCCCACCATCATAATAGTAAAACCCTTAGTTTGGGTATCATGAAATACATCTCAGAATCCATAATCTTTCATAGCTTTTTAAGATATCACAGCATGCATAGTGTAAGCATCATAAATCTATTCATAGTGTCAAACCCCAATGGGTGTTCATGCATAATCAAACCAATTCTTTCCAAAAATCCAACTTAAATCATGTTCATAATGCAAAATTGGAAGTACCCATAAAGTTTCAAACCTTGAAATCATGAAATCTTATCAAAAAGGAGAGTTAGGATTCATGGGTGAAAAAACCTAAGAATAAAAGACCCACATACCTTAAACCTTGAAATTACTTGAAGGAAACTTGAGGAGACTTGAAGGAATTACCTGAGTGCTTGAACTTCAATGAAATCTCTTGAGAATCTTGGAATTAATTGGAGAATTTTGGTGAGGATTTGAGAGGAATTAAGAGTGTTTTGAGAGAGATTTAGGGCTAAAAATAGGAGAATATTTTATTATTTACGTATATAAGGGTGATGAGTTATGTCCCAAGCACCTTCACTAAAATCTGGAAATGTTCAAAAAAATTTACACATGCCTGGAGCAAAGGCGCATCATGCCATGATTCTATCACAGTGCAATTTTGCATGAAGTTCAATTTTTCCTTGTTTGGGCCTAGAAATGAGTTTTGGTCATTTTATTACTATTGGAGAACAAGTGAGCGATGCGGATTGGTCACACACTCTTTTGGAAAATGCAATTTCATGTGAAAAATTATTTTTAGATACAGGTGACCTAAAAATTAAAGGTGATCCTTTTCCTATATAATTTTTCCTTCTTAAAATGAATACGAAGTCGGATTTGACAAATAATATACATATTTTATTATATTCACGAAATACACCATAAGGACATTCCAAGTCACGTAGGAGGTGTTACAATATCTCCCCCTTGAGAACATTCATCCTCGAATGTGATGGAAATATACTCAAGAAGAGTGATCAGATAACTTTTAGTCTACATAAATGCATCAATGCAACTTAAACATCATTTTCAAAAAAATCCCAAACTTATGCATCAAAAATCATCAAATATGGTTAGTATGAGTATGTATACATACAACATAACATGAAATGGCTTAATCACATGACTTGACACCATAAATAGGGTTAACTTATTACCTTAGGCTTGGGTAGAGTGGAAAAGATGAGGGTATTGCTTCTTTATGTCCGCTTCGGCTTCTCAAGTGGCATTTTCGACTTGTTGGTTCCTCCAAAGGACTTTGACGGATGCTACCTCTTTGTTTTTCAACCTTTTCACTTGCCTATCTAATATCTCAATAGAGCCTTCTTCGTATGCCAAATTCTCCTCAATAACAACAACCTCCAAAGGCACAATAGAGTTTGGGTCACCTACACACTTCCTCAACATAGACACATGAAAGGGCGAATGAACCATACTCATCTCCATAGGCAACTCCAACTCATAAACAACCTTGCCAATTCTCTTCAAGATTCTATAAGTCCCTACATACCTTGGGCTTAACTTTCCCTTCTTGTAAAACCAAACTACACCTTTCATGGTGAGACCTTCAAGTATATCCAATCATCAACACTAAACTCATGATCCCTTATCCTCACATCGAAGTAGGACTTTTACCTACTTTGAGATATCTTCAATCTTTCCTTTATAAACCTCACCTTCTCCAAAGCTTTCATAACTAAATTCGGACCTAACAAAACCATTTTCCCCACTTCAAACCACCTAACTGAGGATCTACAATGTCTACCATATAGAGATTCAAAGGGAGCTATTCTGATGCTAGAGTGATAGATATTGTTGTAAGAAAACTCAATAAGTAGAGGATTCTCATCCCTAGTACCTTTAAATTCTAAAACACAAGCCCTAAGCATGTCCTCAAGAGTTTGAATGGTTCTTTCGGCTTGACCATCTATTTGTGGGTAAAAGGTCATGCTCAGCTTGACTTTAGTACCAAGTCCTCTTTGGAAAGATCTCCAAAAGTGTAAAGTAAATTGAGCACCATGATCTCAAATGATAGCCTATAAAACCCCATGCAATCTAACAAACTCATGGATGTATAATTTAGCATAATCTTCGGTACCATAGGTTATTCTAACCGATAAGAAATGAGCCAATTTCGTCATCCTATCAGTAATAACCCATATAGAATCGAAATGCTTCTTAATCTTAGGCAAACCAATAAAAAAATCCATATTGATCTATTCCTACTTCCAAGTAGGAATCTCAATATTTTTGGATAGGACACCTGACCTGTGATATTTGGCTTTAACTTGTTGGCAATTTTTACAATCGGCTACAAACTTTGCAATGTCTTTTTTTATATCACCCCACTAATACACTTCCCTCAAATCCGTATACATCTTTGTAGAATCAAGATGAATAAAATACGATGAATTATGTGCCTCTTTTAAAATCAAGTCCCTCAACCTATCAACATTTGACACATGCAACCTCCCTTGATGCCTAATGACACCATCTCCCCATAGGAGAAAACCTCCACCTTTCCCTCTTTCACCAAAGCCTTCAACTCTAACAAAATGGAGTCAAGGTATTGCTTGGATTTGACCTCTTCAATGAAGGAAGACTTGAAATCATCTACAACCACTATTCCTTCATACTCGTCTTCATTCAATCTAACCCCAAATCTAGCCATCGATGGACTTCTTTGGCCAATTCCTTCTTATCGCCATCAATATGAGCCATACTTTCCATGGATACTCTACTTAGAGCATCGAACATAATCTTAGCCTTGCCCGGATGATAATGTACACTTATGTCATAATATTTAAAGAGTTTCATCCACCTTATTTTTCTCAAATTAAGATCTCTTTGGGAGAATGATAACTTTCAAATCATATTTCTCTTTTAGAAGTATGGATCGTTAGCAGCATAATAATCCAACTAAGAGTCGAGATTGAATTCCACAGGGAACAATGTGAGGGGGATTGAAAAGACCAAGGACTATGAGATACTAGTTCCAATTCAACAAGCTAACACAACAATTATCACTAAAAGGGGGAGATTAAGCTACAAACTATAGCTAAGGAATTGGGGTAAGGATTTATCAAGCAAAGGAGCAAAGGATAGGGAATATGAGAAATCAATTAAAACTTAACTGATCCATCACACATAAAATCATATAAACTCTATGGGTAGGCTAGGTTGCTTGTAACTACTATTTTTGGTAGACTTGTAACTACTATTTTCGGTAGGAACATAATAACACATCACATGGTCTTATTAAAGCCTTATGTGCAAAATCACTATAGGACATACTTGCCTAAGTAATTTATAAGCAATCCTCCTAATATCTTAGTCGTTGAATCCAATTAAGGAATTCAACCACATAAGCCCATGAGTATCACACAAATCCTTCACTTCACATACATATTTTCATAAAATAATTGAAGATCTATAATAGATTCAAGTTCGCGACCTCAAATCATAAGTTAAACACGAAGGTAAGCATGAGCCCAAAGTTGAATTAAGCTTAATCAAAGTAATTTTGGGGAAACTCACTCGATTTGCAATAAATATAATCAACTTTGTGCTCCATACAAGGCATATGTACCTGAAAAGTACACCAGTCAAAGTATAATTAGCCTCAATTCGTAGGATTAACAAGACAAAGTCATAAGACAAAGAGCTATAAATGAGTGTAAATTCAACACTCATCAGTGAACACATTTTAAAGAATCTTGTGGTTGGTGAAGACATCTATATGAACCCCATACAAATAATGATACCATATTTTTAAAGTAAATACCATGACCGCTAGCTAAAGATTATGGGTAGGATAATTATGATCATGCACTTTAGTTATCTAAAGACGAGGGTTCCCAGGAAACAACCTCTTTACCTCTGAGGTAGTGGTAAGGTCTGAGTACATTTTACCCTCCCTGGACCCCACTTGTGGGATTTCACTGGTATGTTGTTGTTTTTGTACTTTTAGTTATCTAGAATCATAGGCAATGACCTTGCCTCTTTGCATCAATATACACCCCAAACCAATTCTTGAAGCATCACAATACAAAATAACCCTTTTAACCCTTCCGGTAGAGCCAAAATAGGAGAAAATGTTAGCTTGCCCTTAAAGTTTGATAACTCTTTTCATATTTATCGATCCAAATAAAATTTATCTTCTTTTGTGTCGAATTTGTCAAAGAAGAAGCAATTGAAGAGAAACCCTCAATAAATCTCTGGTAGTACCCCGCTAAGTGTACGAAACTCGTAATATCCATAGTATTCAAGGACCTATGCCAATTTCTCACCATTTCATATTTTAAGGATCCACTTTAATCCCTTCACCCATCACCACATGCCCTAGAAATGACCCTTTAATTAAAATTCACATTTATCAAACTTCGAAAATAACTTTTCATCCCTTAAGATTTACAACACTACCCTCAAATATTCTGTATGCTTTTCCTCACTCCGAGAGTAAATCAAGATATCATTAATAAATACCACAACAAATATATCAAGGTAGGGTTTAAAGACCCTATTCATAAGATCCATAAGTATAGTCGGTGCATTAGTTGGGCCAAAGGACATCACCACAAATTCAAAATGCCCATACCTAGTTTGAAAGTCCATTTTAGAATATCACATTCTCTTACCCTCATTTGATGGTATCCAAATCAAAGATCAATCTTAAAAAAATGACTAGCCATTTGCAACTGGTCGAATAAGTTATCTATCCTTGGTAAAGGATACTTGTTCTTTATGGTGACTTTGTTAAGTTGCTGGTAGTCAACACGCATTCTACGTGAGCTATTCTTCTTCCTTACAAACAACACTAATGCACCCCAGTGTGACTTGCAAGGCCTAATAAAACCCTTCTTTAATAAATTTTTAAATTGATCCTTAAACTCTTTCAACTCCAGGGGGGTCATACGGTATGGAGAAATGGAAATAGGTTATGTACCAGGGAGGTAGTCTATACCAAAATCTATTTTCCTTTCAGGAGGAACACCGACAAGCTCATTGGGAAAGACATCAAGAAACTGATTGACCACCGAAACTAACTCAATAGGATAAACTTTAAACTCAACATCCCTAACCCTCAAAAGGTGATAAATGCAACCCTTAGAAATCAATTCCTGGGCCTTAAGACAAGAGATGAACCTAACCTTAACCACTGAATCATGACCTTCCTACTCAAGGATGGGTTCATTTAGAAATTAGAACTTAAATTTACGGGTTCTATAATCAATAAAAGTATGATATACATGTAACCAATCCATCCTAAGAATAATATCAAAATTCACCATGTCAAGTTTAACAAAATCACAGGGAAAGACTTTATGCAATATAGACATGGGTAACCCCTATAGACTCTTTTAATAACAATAGACTCACCAATGGGGGTAGACACCTCAAAGATCTTACATAATAATTCGGGACATATATCAAGCCTATTAGTAACTAATGTCGCTCAACTCAACTACTCAAAGACTGAAGGGGCGGTCGTTATCAGTATAATAACCCAACTTTAGAGGTTGGGGTCGAATCCCACAGAGAATCATTGTTCAAGGCGAAAGTGATTTGTTAGACCAAGTAGTTGTAGGATTTAGGGGGTTACAATATTTAAAAATAGAGTTAAGCTAATGAGTTCTAATTAATTGAATTAAACGCTATTAAGAGAGATAGTGGGTATGTGCAAATATGAGACTTGATCTATAAAATGGATCTAAATACTTGACTATATGAGTTGATGTTGTGTGAATAGGCTAGGTTTCTTGTAACCTAAATCATCTCTGAAAATGGGTGTTTCATATGAACCCATTAGGATATCACACGGGGACCATCGAGGACACGCTTGACCTAAGAAGTTAAATTAAAACCCCTAATACCTTGACCATTGAGTTCATTAACATTAACTTCAACTGAAACCCTGAAAGATTTCCAGCCATTATATCCATTCCACACTCTAATATGCTCAACTAAGAAATAAATCTGAAGTCTAAACAAAACCCCAAATTTGCAACCTCGAGATTTACAAAAATCCTAGGAATGGATATAAATTCACCCAAATCAACTACAAATAAGTCAAGATATCACAAACTCAATCAACAAATCAAAGGCCCATATTGAAAGCACACCCCCAACATGTGGTTTTTAGCCACACATGATAGAAATTAAAGATTGATTACCATTCATAGTAGCATAAGTCATAGATTAAAATATTGAATACAAATCAGATGATTCTCACCAACCAATTTTCTTCAATTTGATGCCCAATTTTCTCAAAACTCTAATCTCCCTTGTACTCTAAGAAGAAAGTTTTATGTACTACTACTAATTGTTTTGAATTGGAATGAATGATATTCTCCCCATTTCCTTTCTAAAAAAATGCTTACGTGTGAAAATTTGTGTTGCAAAATATTATTCGATGGTCAAGGCCGGCCATCACCGAGCACTCCAGCGATGCGCCAAATATGCACTTGACCGTTTTCTTATGTGTCTTCAAAAGGCTCCCTTCGTTGTAACTTTAGGTGATGACTTTTTGCTTCATTTTTTCAACTTTGACTATGCACCAAACTTCTCCTCATATCGCTTTTCTGTCAGTGCTCTGGGGCTTTGGGTTTTGCAATTTTAGATGATCAGTTTTGCACTCGATAAATCACCGAGCATACTTTGTGATGTTGATTCTGACCACATTCTTTCTTGACTGGGAATCTTGGCTACTGCATATTTAGGCGATACTCTTGGGCCCTTCGACGGATCACAAAAAATGTTGACGATATTGTATTCCACTGCCTTTTGGGCACTTTTTCTCACTCTCTATGATTCTACCACATCTTGTCCATTTGCATGCTTTTAAGTTCATTTCCTGTCATAACACATGCAAATTTGTTAGTAATTGGAATTAATTTCACATTAAAGGCAATATTTCCTTGCAATTTAACCCCAAAATAAGTATGAGATATGGACTCATCAATGCCCTAACTTAAGCCTTTGCTTGCTCTTAAGCAAATTAAACACCGATCTATCTAGAACAAAGCTTGCAAATTGGGTCACAGAGAGAAACACATACATTATCACCTTTGTTATCCCCTCTCGAACTTTCACAAACTACTCACGTGACCTTGAAGCCTCGAGAGATGACTAAAGAGTAATCAAGACATTGACTATGCTCATAATTGCTCATGTAGTTACTAATCACTGCTTAAAATCTCATCATTTGCCTTCACACCAAAGAAGATCCTGAACACTGAAGTTGATACCATTGCTTGCAAAAGATCTCTTCAACTCTCACTCTCTCAAATGAGAAACAACATGTAGACTTCAATCCGTAGGCTTGCCCTTATTCTCAATTAGAGTTCACTTGACTTTCTTCCGGACTAGGATCCCAAAGGACTTTTACTATGGTTGTAATATAAGGTAAGGGTTAGGTAGGATAGCATATGGTCAATAGTGGCTCATCCCTTCTTAAACTCTACATGTTCCTTTCAATCACAAAGGTCCTTTCGATTTCTTCTTCATTCATCTCATTCTTGACATCTCTTTTTGATTTTGATTCATCACCTTAAGTGTCCCCTTTTTGTATTCCCTTTTTACAACAAGACTTTTGTTTTTGGAGGGTCTCAAATTTTCAGGCTTTCACGTCTTTTTCTTTTCATTTTATTCTAGGACTCCTCGATGCAATTTTTTCATTCTTGCCCCTCTTTTTCCTGACTCTTTCATGGGAGAAACTTCCTATCTCCTATTAATACCCCCAACTTAGCCTTTGGCCACTGCTTTACTTTCTACCTCAAGGAGGGATTGGTAAGAAATAACAAGGACTTTTTTTTCACAAATTTGAGTCAATGTTTCAAGGCTGCCAAAAAAGGGATCAAGGCTCAAAAAGGGTTCACTAGGATTTCAATTCCTTCATGGAACTAAAGAAGGCTTAAGATCTTTTCCTAGTCCAGAATCAACCAAGTTACCTTTAAAAACAAACTAGGCAAGTTCTAGATGATGCACTACACGTATTTCAACAAAATAACTAACCCTACATTAGCAAAATAGTGTCCATTCAAATAGTGGTAACACATTCATAATTTTTCAATCATCGCATATCCAAGTTCAATTTCTCACATAGCCAACTCAAGATTCCTCAAATTCGTTCGAGGATTGATTTATCAAGAAAAAACTAATTAGTGAGTAAATGCTCCTCATCCTTGACACTATCCGAATCAAAGATATGAATCATCTATGCTCGGAATTCTAGGGACTAGAGACACGATATTACATCCGCACGCATGTCATTTATGCATGGGATTTGCCAAAATTTAAAAGCATTCATCCATTCAGTTAGACAAAAAAAAGAAATAGCAAAAATAAACATTACTCTATTACAACCCAATGACAATTGTCTAAGTGCTCATCAATAACATCATCATTAAAACAAAATAACCATCATTATCTCATAAAAATAAAAATAAAAATCCAGAAGACAGGGAATTCCTCAAACTCACCCTCTCCTAACAAAATAAATATTGCCCTCAATGTGCAAAGGATAACCAAAAAGGTAAGCACAAGAGAAAGTAACGAGTGTGAGAATCCCCCTGTCAAATCATATATCTTGTTGTGGTGGTGGTGGTGAAGAAGCTGTCGTGGGGACATCAATGCCCTCCTTTACCCGTGTACTCTGAAGATCAATGTTAGGCCTAACATGCTCCGACAAACTTATACTGAATGTACCAATCATGGACTAATCTAGAACAGAGTCTACAATCACAATCTCTACCATCTCGTCCTCCATTCTAGCCAGCTCCTCCCGATCCTCTTAGTTATCCTCATCCTCCAACATATACTCATCAGTATCTGGGGTGATTACTTCTTAATTTTCATCACAGCCATCACCCGACGCTTCTATATTCAGGCCTACACTTAGAATCACAACTACATCCCGCTTGAGGGGAGGTTCTTCCATCCCATCGAAGAATGCACTCAAGTCAGTGGACTGGAGAGATGTCACCTCCTTCTTCAACTCATCAATATAATCTCTTGAAGCCGAAGTGTCCTTGTCACCACCACCTGATATTTTAATAGACAACACCTTATCCTTCAAGTTGGCCAACTCTTTCCCATGGTCATCGATCATGGACTCGAACCTGTTCATCCTTAACTTATGCTCCTCATTTAGCTCCTTCTATTTTGCCTCAGCCTCCATATATGGCCTTAAAGCCTTGGTTATAGCTGCCTCTACTAGTTTAGGTACAGATGACTCAACCCGTGTGGCCCAAAGATCAGCGACCTTGGCCAGCCAACCAAAGGCAAGAATATTAGCCATAGTGAGAAGAGATTGGTCATCTATGGTCTATGTCCCTATAGATGGAGTGGGGATAGGAGTGGACAATAAAGTAGGAAAGGAAGATATACCTGCCTCAGTGTCCAACTCTGTACAGCCGAACTCGAGAACTTTAATATCAATCACCGGTATTTTATTAACCAGTGTCTTCCTAGCTCTATCCTCTTCATCCCTCAAAAACTCTGCTTCAACCTATCTTATATAAGTTTATGTGATGGAGTCACTTACACATATGTATTTTTTGTTGCTTAGGACTCTGACCCTTTTGCACAGTGCAGTAATAAGGCTTGGAAAGGGTAATAAAGTTTGAATTTGCTTCGCCTTTGTGAGGATTTTGGGAGCAATGATTGCACCAAGGTTAAGTCTCTAGCGTTCCATGATATAACCAACCAATATCTCTTTAGCATGTCGAAGAATTAACTCATTTTGTGACGACATTAGGTTGCTGCTGATAAAACCAAACCAAAATTGTGCTGGAATATTCATTTCTTTCTTTTCAATGATAGCTCCTTCTTCTAACCACGAAGGAGATGAGATACCAATCATCGGTGCCAAACCAAGCCTTGATGTCTTCAAAAGTTTGGACTTTAATCATTTGATACAACTCATTTACATCCCTGTACATGCATCCCAGAAAATCATTGATTTCAATCTGACTATATAGAACTTTCACACTACGAACTTTCACAGTATCAAGAGGCGTGAGTATTGACTTTACTCTGCATTTGTTCTTTGGAATTGCCTTGTCATAAGCCTCATAGAATTCTTGGACCATAACCGGTACATATGGATCTCGAGGCTTGGTAAACAACTGAAAATTGTGGAATTTGATAATCTCCCAAACTTCTGCATATCTATCAATTACCCCATCAATGGATAATTGCTTTTCCTCTAAGATTGTGTGCTTCCCCACTGTTCTAAGTCTATTTAGGTGCCTTGGGGCCATTTTTTCTTTGATCCTTTTGGATGTATGGATGAGAGGGTCATTGGTGGCTTTTGTCCTGCCTTCACTCTGATGCCCTTTTGGACTAGGCTCCATAATAGGCCTCTTGGAAGGCCTAAGGCTTTCTTTCTCTTCCTCAGAGCTGGTCCATGTTATATTGAGTTGTGCTTCTTCATCACTGGAGGATTCTTGTTGCTCATCCCTTTTTCTTTTTCCCTTGCCACACACTTCCTTTTGAGGCCTCTGGGGCCATCTTTCTGCTTTGTCAAGAGCTATGACAACTCTCTTTGCTGCTTTAGATCCACCATGCGTGACTTATTATTTGGGTTTACCCTTTCCTGCATCATGAGGAAATCTAAGTACTTGTGAGAGGTATGGACAAGTAATCAACACAAAACTCAATCATCTAAAAGACAATAAGAGTGGACAGGTCACTTAGACCACAAATCATACTCGGTGAATTGCTAAGCTGATTTGGCGGTCAAATAGACCTTTGCCTTTTTGCGCACATTTCAGGCTTAGGATCACAGTCACTTTCGGCGATATAGATGTACATTATCCACTATATCGAATTAACTCGGTGACGATAATATTCTATCGCCGAAAGTTACAGTAATCTCTCAAGAACCCCCAACTGATAAAGTTAGTGTACGTGTATATTGGGTGTATTACCGAGTACACTTAGGCGGTCATATTGACCATTGCCTGTTGTGACTAGTGCAACCCATCATCAATTCCATAATAATTTTGGCAATTTCACAACTTATATGGATGATAACACATACTAACCCACCGCAACACATAATAACATGTTTAACCAATTGATAACATTCTCACATGGTCTCTATGGCTACACACTCGATCAAACAATGATTTACCCTTAATAATGACATCCCCCAATCTATCATAGGGCAAATTCAATCACTCAAAAGAGGTTAAGGGTTACTCAGACTTCAACCCATAGCCTAAAGAATTATCTAATCCAACAGGAAAGCACAAATCACCAACACATTCACAAGATCATGGCATAATTTAAATTTAACATGCCAAGCACAAGAAAAAGGACACAATCATAAACAACCCATCATCAAGCAAGAAATCTTCTAATTATGTATCTTCCCCAACTCATTAACAACCTCAATTTCAAAATTTCAAAGTTGAACACTTAAACCCATACTAAATCATTCCCTCATGCAATCAGGGTTCAAAAATACTTCCTAAGTCATACCTATCAAGTTCTCAACAAGATTTTCAATGATTCAAGCATGATTTGCACAATACGAACCCTGATTAACACTACAACAATGACTTTCTTATAAAATCTTAAACAAGGTTCAAAAACATACCTTTGATCGATGAGACACAATGAGACTTGTAATGTTGCCCTTTGATAGAACTCCTCAACTCTTTATGTTAAAAAAACCGCAAAGAAAAGTAAAGAAAAGAGGGTGGTATGCACAAGAAGTGAAAAGGAAAGAAGGTAGAAAGTGTGAAAGTCGAGTCATTTGAAAATCCTAAAATAGGTTGGCTATCGTTCATGATTAATGTTATCAATTCACTTCGCCTAGTATGATCGGTGAAATGCCTAACATGCGTGGAATTACCTTTTATTATAAAAAGATTACCTTGCTTCCCACCCTGAAGTGCGGTGAAACTGACCATCGCCAACTGAAATTGGCAATCCGCCAATTGATCTATTTGTTTACCAAATTTTATGACATCTTTAGGGCCACCACTCGACTCAAAACTGTGATCAAATTGAAGACCGCCAATCTAACTCGGTGATGCGCTGAGTGATCTCTAATGTTCTCCCCCTGTCAAGTTTTCCACTTTGCTTTCTCCTTGTCAACCCTGCACACATCAACACCGATATTCAACTAAAAAAGCAATAAAAACTAACCTTGGGTTGCCTCCCAAGCATTGCCTTAGTTAATGTCATTGCACGATGTAGTTCCGCTTCTTATCATATCACTACCGATTTCCGCATTAGTAACAACACCTTTGGATCATATCCCGACTTCAAAGCCTTGTAAATGTTAAAAATAACCTCCTCATCATTCACTCTGAACCTAAGATTTCCACTCTCGATATTCACAACTGCTCTTTCGGTGGCTAGGAATGGTCTCCCCAGGATAATTGGCACATCTATATCTACTTCACAATCCTAGATTATGAAATCAACGAGTAGAATAAATTTGTCCACCTTCACCAACATATCGTGTAAAATCCTCACTGGTCATTTAATAGACCGATCAACCATTAGCAGATGCATTATAGTTGGTGAAGGGGTCTCCAATCCCAATTCCTTAAATATGTCTAGGGGCATGAGATTTATACTTGCCCTCAAATCGCACAATGCCTTACTAAACTTTGATGCCCCAACGATGCACGGGATGGTGAATGCACATGGGTCTTTCTTTTTCACCACCAACGTTTGTGTTAAAATTGCACTGCAGTTATGAGATACCTCAATAGTCTCACAGTCGAGAGTTCTCTTCTTTGTAACCAACTCTTTCATGAATTTAGCATACCCAAACATCTTAATCAGTGCCTCTACAAGCGATATATTTATCAACAAAGAGTTAAACATTGAGAGAAACGTTTTAAACTTCGCATCCTCCTCCTTCTGCTTCAATCTTTGAGGGAAAGAAGGATCTACCTTGACTTGAGGCATCTTCAACCTCATTGCTGAATTTGAATTTTTGAGGGACACCTACTTAGTCTTCACAACATCTTCCTCAACTTTCTCCAGTTTATCACTGTCGAGATTGCTAAGAGCTCCACAATCTTCATCATCAATCGAACACTTCTCAATTTCTTTAACACCAACACTTTCTTTTTCTCCCATTTCATCTTGGCCTTCTCCATCTACCAGGGATGGCTTAGTGTTTTCCACCACATTTTCACTACGTGTAGTGACTGCCAACAGGGGAGGATCTACGTGGAGCATGCCGGGTGCTCGAGCACCCATTGACCCTGAAAATATTTTTTTGTATTTATATAAAATATGTGAAAATATTGTATAAATATAAGGATAAGCACCTAATGAACAAGATGTTCTGTGGGTGCTTTGGTTTTGACTGTGTTTCTAAAGCCCACGCGAGCTGCCAGATGAGGGTTCAAACCCCACTGGCAGCACTATTTTTTTAAAACCTTAAAAATTAAAATTTACCTGCCAGATGTGGGATCGAATCCCACTGGCAGCACTAATTTTTTCTCCTTAAAATACACATTTTTACTTATTTTTCCACAAATTGTTTTCCTTATTACCAAGTCCCAACTTACCTTTTCCTATTCCTAATCAAATATGTTGATTTTAAAGGTTTTTTTAAATTTTTTTCTCCTTTTGACTATTCTTATGCCCTTCAATATTTTTTAACAACTTTTTTATTCCACTTCTAATAAGAACTTTTTTTCTCTTTTTTTAAACCGAAAAATTACTATTTCACTTTGCCCTCTTTTTTAAACCCTGAACGGGCTCTCTTCGTTTTCTTCAAAAAAAATAAATTAAAATCCTTCTTCTTGTTTCAAAGAACATGATCAAGATCAATCATCAAGTTTATTCTTCACAAAATCAAAATACAAAAGTAAGGTAAGAAGATTTGGTATTTTGATTAAAATTAGGTATTTTGAAGAAAAAATATAATTTTGAAAACTAAGGTCTAGAGTTAAATTTTTTAACTATTATTGCTCATATTCTAAAAAATACATTCAAGTTCTTTTTTTTAATTCTTGATCAACATATTTATAATTTATTACTAGTAAGTCATTGTGACTTGTGATTTTAAGTTATTTTTATTATGATGATATTAATCATTGTTTTATCGTTTACTTTTTTATTGATATGTTCAAGTTTCTATATATTTATATTGTGTGATTTCAAACAATTTTATGTTAAAGAGAATGAGCACCCACAGTCCTTAAATCCTGGATCCGCCACTGATTGCCAAACATTGTTGATCACTTCCGTTGGTATTTGCCACTATGTCACTAGGTAAACCTCCTTTTGGACACTAATTTAGATGAGATAATATGTTCCAAAGTTGAGTCTCCAGCTGCTTAATCGATGCCGAATGCAACGTCACTGTTTGACTCAACTGGGAAAAATCAGATTTCATCTCCTTTAGGACTTTATCAGAGGCTTCCACCTTGTTCAAAATGTGGGAGATCATATCTTCAGTCTAAAGATTTTCTTGATTCACCACAGGTTCAGACACCTTCACCCTATCATGAGGTGGACTATACCTATCTCCCTCATGGTTCTGCTAACCCCCAACTTGAGATTGAGCAGTCCATGCTCGATCTCGCCATCCTAGATCATTGTTCCAATATTGATTCCCAGGTGTACTTTGAAAAGTTAGCTGAGAACCCACTATTTGGTTTCCCATGTAATAACATTCTTCGTTGTAACCACTCTCAAATGATGCACCTTCAAACATCACCTCTCTGGTTTCTCCTACAATATTTACACTTTTATGATTTCGTCTCATAACATGCTTAGTTAAATGATCAAGCTGAGTTAACATCTTAGCCATATTCTCATCCCTTTCTTGATCTTTAACAAGATGCTCCTTGGTAGGACCTTTGTGGATTGAAGGCATCATGCCATCTCTTGTATACCATGCTCGATTAATTTTTATCATTCCATTCAAGAGATTACAAGCTTTAGTGAATATTTGTGTCATCAAGCCTCTTCACACGAACTGATCAGCTACCCCTTTGTTCACTACATCAAGACTCACATAAAAATATTGCAAAAACATGTGGTCCAGAACTCCATGATTGGGACATTGGAGTAGAAGTTTCAAAACCTGGAGCCATGTTTCATGCAGTGGCTCACTTTTCAATTGCTTGAAATTCTTGATACTTCTTCTTAATTTGATCATCTTTTAGGGAAGAAAGAACCTTTCAATAAATACATTATGCAGCTCATCCCATGAGGTAATAAAATCGTGAGGTAACTCTGCTAGCCACCTTAATGCCTCTCCAGTGATGGAGAAAGGAAATAGCCTTAGTTGAATGGCTTATTGATTCACTCCCCTGAAGTTGAATGGGAGACACAAATCAACAAGATTCCTCAAGTATTTATGAGGATCTTCGTGGTCTAGCCCTCTGAATAATCCCTTTAGTTGGAGGAGTTGCAACTTGGTGCTCCTTACATGAAAATTAACTCCTCTAGCAGACGGGGGTAGTCGGATAGCACCGATGTTTCCAACCTGATCCCAATTTACATCTTGCATTCTATTCATGTCTCAAACATTCTCTCCATGAATGTTCTTTTCATCATGCATCATTAAACCTAACAGTCAATCAACAAAAATAACAAGAAAATAGTAAAATGAATCTTAACTACAAGTACAAAGCTCAACAAAAACTTCCAATATGAACATGTTGATTCCCTGGTAACAACATCATTTTTTATGTTGCTCAACCCGACTACTCAAAGGAAGAAGGGGCAGTCATTATCAACATAATAACCAAACTTTAGAGGTTGGGGTTGAATACCACAGGGAATCATTGTTCAAGGCGGAAATAACTTGTTGGACCAAGTAATTGTAGGATCTAAGGGGTTACAATATTTAAAAATAGAGTCAGCTAATGAGTTCTAGTTAATTAAATTAACTGCTTAAGGGAGATGTTGAGGATGTACAAATATGAGACTCAATCTATCAAATGGATCTAAATACTTGACTATATAAGTTGATGTTGAGTGAATAAACTAGGTTTTTTATAACCCAAATCATCTCTAAAAATGGGTGTTTCACATGAACCCACAAGGATATCATACGCAGACCGCCGAGGACACGCTTGGCCTAAGAAGTTAAAGAAAACCCCCTAATACCTTGGCCATTGAGTTCATTAACATGAACTTCAACTAAAACCCCAAAAGATTTCCATCCATTATATCCATTCCACGCTCTAATATGCTTAGTTAAGAAATAAATCAGAGATCTAAATAAAATCCCAAGTTTGCAACCTCAAAATTTACAATAATCCTAGGAATGAACATAAATTCACTCAAATCAACTACAGATAAGTCAAGATATCACAAACCTAATCAACAAATCAAAGACCCCTTTGAAAGCACACCCCAACATGGGGGTTTTAGCCACACATGTTAGAAATTAAAGATTGATTACCATTCATAGTAGCAGAAGTTCCCGTAACAAGATTGAACATAAATCAGATGATTCTCACCAACCAATTTCCTTCAATTTGATGCCCAATTTCCTCAAAACCCTAATCTCCCTTGTACTCTAAGGAGAAAGTTCTATGTACTACTACTTCTAATTATTCTGAATTGGAATGAATGATCTTCTTCCCATGTCTTTTATAAAAAAAATTCTTATATACTTTGTGAAAAAAGTGTGAACATTTGTGCTGCGAAATATCATTTAGTGATCAAGGTCAGCCATCGCCGAGAGCTCCAGCAATGCGCCGAATGTGAACTTGACTAATTTCCCGTGTGTCTTCAAAAGGCTCCCTTTGCTATAACTTTAGGTGATGACTTTTTGTTCTGCTTTTTCAACTTCGGCGATGCGCTGAACTGCTCCTCATATCACCTTTCTGTCAGTGCTCTGGGGCTTTGGGTTCTGCAACTAGGCGATCACTTGTGTGTTCGGCGAATCATCGAACATACTTTTCGATATCGATTCTGACCTTATTCTTTCCTCGACTGAGAACCTTGGTTGCTACATATTTAAGCAATATTCTTAGGCACTTCGGTAGATCATCGAGAATGTCGACGACCTTGCATTCCACCGCCTTTTGGGCACTTTTGCTCACTCTCCAAGATTCCACCATGTCTTGACCATTTGCATACTTTTAACTCCATTTCCTGTCATATCACATGCAAATTTGTTAGTAGGTTGAATTAATGTCACATTAAGGGCAATGTTTCCTTGTAATTTAACCCCAAAATGAGTCTGAGATATGGAGTCATCAGTAACAAACAGAGTAATGAAAGATAGAGTGGCACCCAAATACAATAAAGCATATACATCATAATTTTAAACCTTTAACATATCGGTAACAACATCGGGCACCTCATCCACCCCTTGCCTCCCTTGTAGAGCATAAAACCGATTGTGATGTGGAGCACTCCTTTGTTGACCACCTTGTGCCCTTTGATCTTCATGAGGACCATGTTCTTGATGACGACCATCTCTTCCCTTGTTTTGGACATTTGGACAATCTGTAATCTTGTGGTCCATTTTACCGCACCTAAAATAACTACCCACATCTCTGTAGAATCTATCACCATGTTTCTTACCACACCTTCCCTATCTATCAATTACTTGTTCACCATTACTACCTTGATCTTTAGGTTTAGGAACCCTATCATTGGCAAACCTTTGTTGAGAATTTGTTGACCCTTAGCCTTGAAATTTGTGGCCTTTTTGAAAATGACCACCTCTAGTACCTTACAATACACCATCATAATGAGAACTTTTGGACTACTCACTCTCCTCTTTATAATATTTTCTCCCTCAAGTTGCTCGGCATAAGTTATGAGCCGAGAAAAGTCCATGTCCCCAACTAGCAGGGCGGTGCAACATTCTTCATTAACCAAGTCAGACATCCCTGACATAATTTTTTTTTATTCTTGCCGTAAAGTCAACAACTAAGTGAAGAGAATACTTTGTGTGAGACCCCGTGTTTCTCATCTTCCATAATATACATATTCTGGTATGTTGTATAAGGTTTATATGACTCTGGATATAACTTAAGGGTAATAAGGCTGCAAATACGTGGTAATACCAAGGTATTAAAGTCTTAAGTCAAAGAAATACCCTAAATGCATATTCGGGATTAGAGAGATGGCCCAAGTGGCACCTCACCCTTTTCAAAAGATTTAAATCGAGTTTCACTTCTCGGAAGGGACTAAGAGTGCATAATTTGATAATAATGGATTTTAAGGGGTATTTTAATATCCCAAAGTTCATATGTTAAGTTTCGGAGTCAAGGAAGTTGCAAGATAAAGCTTGTCCAAAGTTATCGTAAGCTTATTTAAGAAATCCTTATTAAATATGGGTCAAATGTACCAGACCATATCTCCCAAAATATAAGAAGTTAGAAGGCTCATGACATATCAAATTGAAGGTATACGAGTCTAATTTGCAACGCATAAAACCGTGTATCAATCCAATTTCATAATACAAAGTTATGAGAGTTTTACCACGATTGCCCGAGCAGAAAACCGGGACATGGATCGGGTCGGGTCAAGCCCACTTAAATGTCGGCTTATTTGTCTTTTTAAAGCTCAAAATGGAGCATTTTCATCAAAATTAGTAGATAAACTGAATAGAAAGCTCCCACCAGCTCCATAATCAATTTTGGTAAATTCTTCGCATTTTCACCATTAAAATTCACCCACGTGCCTAGAAATGTGTGCCTTAGGCTTTGCGATTATTTTCTTCACTTATTAGCTGTGTTTGGGGGCTATTTTTGGACTGTGAAAAGTGGTGTTCTTGCTAGTCATTGTGTGGTTGCATCTGATTTGTTTAGGTAATCATTTTGGGGCTCTTGTATGACCATTTTTACGAAGTTCTACGAACGTTTCCTCGCGTAGACTCTATATGGGAAATCTAGTCATTAATGCCAAATTGTGGACTGTTTGCAGGTGTTTTTAAGTTGTGTATATATAATCGTTGCAAAGTTTAGGAAGTCGGAAATAACTTTCGTGAAGGAACTTTGGGCATTCGGACGTCCGTTGGAAAGGTATGTTAAGGGTAAGTCCCGTCCTTTTTTTTAGCACAAAATTCAAAAAATTTCTAAAACGTCAAATGCAATATTTTGCTATTCTGTTGCGAGAAAGACCCATTGTAAAAGGAATTGGTATCGTAGCTGAATTATCTTCATTACTATATTAGGTTGGAATTCCATTCGTTTGCTCAAACTAGACATTAAATATTTATATATCAATCTATCGGTTTTTCTTGACTACTTGTCCTTACGTTGAGGTGTTGCACTTTTTGGTGTGGTGTCACTAAAAATAAAGATAAGTTACGAGGGGAATTTAGTATTCATGATA
>JBCEWC010001582.1:0-39903 GCA_038996855.1 Solanum aculeatissimum | reverse complement strand
AAAAATTATGAATTCTAATTTTTCATATTAAATTCAATTAAAAAATAAAAGAACTTAAAAATTTAAGCGGGGCGGATCTATGCGGAGCGGGGTGGGGCAGGTTGAAAATGAAAAAAGTTACCATGCGGGGCGGGGCGATTTAAAAAAATTGCGGGTTAAGATCAACCCGCCCCGCATCCGCCCCGTATCCGCCCCACACCCTAGATGTTGGTTACTAAAACAGACAAAGGACTAATCATGAAAGATAACTAATATGTAGAGACAATAAAATAAGATCAAGGGCCTAGTAGTCCTTTGTCCTTTGTCTGTTAGAATCAAATGATTATTAAGCAACTGATTCTTAAAGCAAGAATTGCAAATGCTGGATAGCTCTACAACTATTTGAAGGTCAATATCTGCAAATCTCAAAACTTATGAGCCACAAAATCATTTTTTATATTTATCATTGAATTCAATATCAACTTGACAAAAAAACAAAGTAGGTGTTCCATCTATGAACATATAAAACGACCTAATTAACATTGGTCGTTGCTCTATGTTGAAAATACAAGAGAAAGGGGAAATAGGCTCACATCTCAAAATTATGTTGGTACAACTTCAACAGCATCAGATGACATCTGCAACATATACAGTCCAAAGATGATAACCAGCAATACCAATTGTATCAAAAAATAGATACTATACTTGCACACTCCCTTCTGCAGCTCAAGTGTTTTATTAGTGCTGGCCACATCATTACAGAAATTGTCCGAGTTTTCAGCCTGCGACTTGTGCATTGCAGCCTTTGTTTCCGAGTCTCTGAGCTTCATTACCGTCTGTACTTGTTCAGTAGCTAATATTTTTTGTTCTTCCATGAGGGTAACTTGATTGACTGCTGCAGCTCTCCACTTTTGGATGGTTCTTGATATTACTAAATACTCAAGTTCAGTTTCAATCTTCTGCCTGAAGATGCCCTCAAGCTCTCTTTCAATGTCCCCACTACTCTGGTGCAAATCATTTCCTATTTGTTTTTCTTCCTTCTTTGAGTTACTACTTAAGATGGCTTCCAGTTCGGTAACTCTGGCTTCCTTTAACTTAATCAAGTCTGCTTCATCATTAAGCTTGTTTTGCAATAGTATAACATTCTGCCTTAAGCTAATTATTTCAGACTCCAACGAGTTAAATGAATATTGCACATTGTTCCTGGATTGTGACTGTTCAAATGTATTTGGTCCAGGAAAATCTGTGTCAACTGAACAGAAATCTGAAGGTATATCAACATCCTGAAGAGAATGGCCAATGACATCATCATCTATTTTAATTTCTTTCCATTTCTGAATTTCTGCAGAGAAAAAGCATGTAAACTAATTAATATCAGATAATAGGTAATAAAGGGTAGATATATATTGATTAAGTAAAAGGCATGAAGAAGGTCCAGAAACATGTAAAAGAAGTGACTAAAGGACTAAAGAAACAAAAATGAAAAGAGGTCTAAAGAGCTCAAGAATGGACGAGATAATCATCCCAATCAGCATGCTTTCCTTGCACCAAAGGCAGAGAAAGCTTAACGACCTATTGAACAAAAACAAAAGTACAACATTGGTCCTTTTGCTTTACACGGCAGCTATTCATCGAAAAAGAGGCCAATAAGTCTCTCATCAATATAAAAGCCCTTTGGGTTCATTAAAAAGTCAGAACAGTATGTACTAGAATCAGCTTACCATTCACTATATCATGAGCTTTAGGTAGGACTTCAGCTTAATCTTTTGCTTCATGAAGCGTAGGATACTCTTTATCATATTGCAGAACGAGATCAGGTGTGGGCATTCTTTCAATTTTTTAACCTTCCTCATTATAGTATATGATCTTATTATGAGACTTCTGAGACATTTTTTTTCATTTTACCCCTTGATTTATTTATTTTGGATAACCAAGAAATCCATCTGTGGTCAGTCCTTTGGACCAACCATAGCCTTCTAAACTCGGTGGATAATTGGACTGCCCCTCTACCCTTCTCCACTTAATTACCAGGCCCGTCCCTCTACCCTTTACTTTTACCTCTTGATTTTATTTCTCCATCTTCTTGACTGTTCTGCCGCTTTGATATTGATACAAACCCAAAACAGCAACCCTCCAGATACTCTTTTCTATTCTGGAGTTCCTACTTACCAATCACCACAGAAATATTTGTAGAAACAGAAAACTGTAACAGGAGAATATTCCGAGGCATTTAAAAATCCTTTTATTATTGGTCAGGACCTTTTCTTACCAAAATCACTCCTCAACTTCAGCTGAATAAAACTTGTAGTTTTGAGTCCTAAGTCAACCACTACACCTTCTAACTCCCTATATTCCAAAGCAACATTGTAGGCTATTCATGCCTTTAATTGTGCCAGAATTATATCTCCTCCACAACCTTTTCTATGGTCAAAAGAAGAACAAAACATGTTAACTACTGCCAGTGCAAACGCACATCGTGGTGCTAAAACTACTCCATCTCTTGAACGAGCCAACAATATTCAAATAATAAATGGTAACACATTTATCCACCTTCAACAGGAACCCTAATTAAAACCAAAAAAAGGAACATACTATAAAATAGGTACAAAATAGTATTATTCAATGAAAACTGAAGACCTACCTCTTTCAAGATTTTCCTGAGCAGCTTGAAGGGTGAAGATAGACTCCAGCAAAGGATCATGATCTGTGGACAAGCCCTGATACTCACTCCTCTCTTCTTTAACCTCCCCAGTGGATTCAGCACCTAGATCTTCTTGAGATTCACACTCCTTACCATTTCGTCCGTCTAGAGCAGTCCGAAGTTCCTCGCTGAATGGTCTTTCTCTGGTGAGAGCTTCATCGTTGAAGTGTCCATCATAATTCACTGAGCTTCCACCTTTCGTACCATTACTTGTTGCATGATTATTACTCTGCATATGGAGGGAATTGGAGCTTTGTGAGTCAGATTCCATGCTTGAATGAGAGCTTTCCTTCTCGATCTTGACCCTTTCTCCTCTAGGCTTTTTACTAGTTTCAGCCTGACTCTTCCCCAGATGAGACTGCTGAGCTGAAGTACCCATCCTTCCACTTAGAGCCCTCTGCCCATTCTTAATAGGCACATAACCATGGATGACAGGTGCTTCATACCTTGCCTTTGGAGCACTCGCTGCAGTCGAAGACCTACTACTCCAATCCTCACTATTCTCTGAGCCCGTTCCACCGAAAAACATAGGCTGAATCGCCAACCCAGAATCGCCAATTACACCAAAGCCATCAACAAGAACACCAGGGTTTCTAAATAGTGCATTTGCTGAAGAAACAGATCCATCACTATTTTGGATTGTTCCAGCAGACAAATGTACAGGTTTTGCTGAATTTGCAGCGGAGCTCGACAAACCACGCTTCAACAACTTAGCACTGTCTGCATTACTATCCCCACCTTTGTGTGTTTCCCGCCTGATCCTTCTCCATTTCTTCAAGCCAAATCCTTTAGCTGTTGGTGAGGATTTCACCGAGGGAGGTGAACCCACTGGGTTTGCAGTTTCAATTCCCTTACCTGTAGCTTCATCTAAAATAGGGGTATTGTGATTAATAACACTGGACCCATTATTCTCAACCTTGTTCCTATCAGGATCATCCAAATCTTGAAGTGTGGTGGTCATTGCTTCATCGTCTTCCACAAACTAAAGCTCTGAACTTTTGACCTTCCAAGTTCCATTACAGCAAAAATTCCAGGGTTTTAGCCTTTAAGACAACATGAAGAAGAATAAGTCAGATCAAGATCGAGAACAAACAACCATCATTCCATCTCATGGCAACTGAATCCATTAAAATTCACTATAAATTGAATCACACAGCTTGGGTAAATTCCAGTTAAAACTCAACATACTACCCTAAATTAAAGCTTTTCCAGCAACAATAAGCCAGTTAGGTTCAGCTAAATGAATCATCAATATCAATTATGCTCAATTTGGAACCAAAAATGAATCCACTATACCGATGATGAACTGTATAGACAAACAAAAATTGGGAAAGCAACAGAAAACAGCACAAACGGAAAGTTCAATATTAGCAGATTTAACTTCACTCTTTATTAAATGAAGAAAAGTGAATAAGAAGTCCGGTCAAGATCGAGAACAAACAACCATTATTTCAGTTCAAGGCAACTGAAAATCTATCAAAATTCACTATAAATTGAATTGCACAGCTTGGACAAATTCGATAAAAAAAAAACCCAACAAATTACCCAAAATTAAATTCGTTACACTAACAACAACAAACCAATTCGATTATGCTCAATTTGAACCCAAAAATGAATTTCGGACGTACCTTTTCATCCATGATCAATGGATTTGCAGAGAAATGAGATGGAATTGAAGAATATGGAAACCCTGGATTTGGTGTGGATTTAGAAATTTATAGCCACAGAATTGCTTCGACTGATGATTTGGAGGAAGACGACTTGAGGAAGAGTGGGGTAGATCGGGTCGGGTCAGGAGCTGTTTATATATAATTCTTTCTTTTTCAATGATTTAATTATTACTATTATTCTATTATATATATAAAAACTAATAGGAAGGCGTCAGTCTCAGGACGACATTAATTTATTTTATTTTTTGTTAATTACTTTTGACATAACGGTAGAGTTGTTAATGACGCAACATTAAAATTTTGATGAACAGTAAACTCATCCTTACCAAATTTTTATGTTTGTAATGAAATTTGATAATTTATGACATGTATTTAACTCACAACGAGAGTTTTCCGAAAACGACCTCTCTATCTCCATGAGACATTAATAAAATCTGCGTACATTTTATCCTCTCCAGATCCCACTTGTAAAATTTCACTGGATATATTATTTATTTTTACCAAAAAACAACTCGCTATGATGAACACTGAAGTCTCGATGGACGATAAACTTGCTCTATTTTTTACTTAAATACCAAACTTTTATTTGTTGCGGCAATTCATAACGCAAGTAAGTTACGATTTTACCACTAAACTAAACTGCAATGCACTAGAGTTGTGATATCATCAATTGTACTATTTTGTCATTCCAACATTATCAATACCATTTCATTAAAATAATATTGTTTGGTACAAAATGTATTGGTTCTTTTCATTTGCTATTTACATAACGGTAACCAAATTTAAAACGTTAGTTTTAACTTATTATATCAATCAATGATCCAAAAAAAAAAATGTCACATCAAATTTCAAATTTTGAATTTTTAATAAATTTTTAAAAATTGACTTGTTTAATAAATTTTTTAAATACATGTACAGAAAATAGAGCTAAAGTTATTGGTCCACATGAACTATTTCTTGTACACTGCATCTGTCCGGATATTTGAGACAAATAAGTGGGTGAACTAATTGTAGCATGATGATAGATAAATAATGTGAGTTGAGTTGAAAATCATAAAATCTATTAAATTTATATTCCATTAGAAGCAAAAAGATTAAATAATTTATTTTTATTTGTTCGAATCTTAATACTCAATACCCCTGAAATCGATCTGAAGAGAGTGAACTGTATACAAATCTTAACACTGGCTCATAGAGATAGAGGAACTATTTCTGAGAAACCCTCGTTAAACTGACATGGACATCACGATTATGATAAAAGGATTTGGCTAGAACGTGGGAGAGCCAGCAGGACCAAAGTGGGGGCAAAGTAGTGTGGTGATGATGTGGAAACCCACATGACGCAGTGTTTTGAGGGGGAAAAAAATGGAAAATGACAGCATAGAAATAACTAAGTGGATGTCAGATCCCAGTGTTCAATTATTGATGGAATCTTTTTATGTGGAGCAAATAATTAGGCACTTTGCAAGAATAGTTAGTTGACAGAAAAAAATGTTTGCGTTAAGTTGCTTCTTCAAGAGCTTCGAATAGATGTAATCCTATTTCGGAAATAGCATTTCTACCTCCACAGAATAAGGGCAAAATCTACGTACACTATATCCTCTCAAAATTCCAAGTATGAAATTGCACCGGATATATTGTTGTAAATGCTACTGTAATGGTAGCACCAAAGGCTGGGATGGATTATAAATACAAAACAATAACATACCCAGTAAAATCCCACAAGTGAGGTCTGGAATGGTTCTCCTACAGGCAAGATAGTTCTTAAAAACGAGAAAATCGACTAAAGGGCTATTCCATAACCGAGTCTAGAAAGCTTGGTCGGTATCAGATTCTAAAAGAGTTTTCTTCGAGCAAGTCATTTAGTCGACTTTAATAACACTTTACTTCATGATATTTTCCAACATGAATCCAAATTTATAGATTCTAATGCGAATATCGAATCTTAAGTGACAAAATAAAAAAGATGGAAAAAGCTCATGAAAGGACAGTACAGGAACGGACAGCATCACTCATGTTTGAATTTGATAGAAAAGAAATGGATTTAGGTGGATTTTGCACAATTTAAAGGCAAAAGTTTACTCAACTGAGCTAACGAGGGTAGAATTTGAAGAGCAGCCTCGAACAAGGCCATACCGTGCTGACTTTTGCTTCAATGAGTTAGTGAGTCCGAGCATCATCGAAAGACCAAACCATCCAATGTAGAAACAGAGTCAGCACTTGTTTTCAGTTGCAGCAATGAAACTCTGTAGTATCATCAACAAGTACAATTACTAGATTTCAAACCCAGAAAATCAAATGGGTTGGGGTAAAATCCCCAAGTCAACCACATAATGTGCATATCCCCGAATCCGCCTATGGCATTCAATAATAACTCATGATACCTTTAACAATTTAACCAAGTGATATTCACCTTGCAACACACTGTCACCGGTCAACCAAGGGTTTAGGTAAGACTCTAGGAAAGCAGAAGGTGATGACGACTAAAAGATACAGCTGAACTTCAGGGATGAAGGCAAAACATTCCAACAAATTGGACACCTTATTTCTTGAACTGGACTCCTACTCTTTCTCATATTTTATCTTATCTCATGCTAGAAACCCATAAACCCAGTCGTGGCATTGCCTATAGAGCAAGCCATGAGAGATTACATGCATGGAAATGCGGGACTAGTAGTTGTATATTTTAGCTACTAGTAGTTGGTGGAACAGTATGGCTAATGTTTCACCAAATCCACTGCTAAACCTCTAAATGGGGCTATAAATCTGAGAATCAACTTGTCTTTCTTCCCAAAATGCAGTACAATATTCATAGGTAATACTTTCAACAATATGCCTTCACCCTCCATGAACTCCAAATTACGAACCTTCCAGTACGCACAACTCTTTTGCCTACTTTGAGCTGTGAGAAGTCTCTTGAATCAACTTGACAAGGCCTGTTTCACCAAATTCGTACCCCATGGTGGGTCGCATTGAAGGAAAGAAATACTAGAGATTAGAAGACAAGAAGGATAATGTAGTTAGTCTTAAACACCAAGTGTATATTTTAGCTGGTCTTTGCTGCAACTTTACCGCTATAAATATATTAGACATGGAGGCCATAGTTGACTTCTATACAACAACATACCCAGTGTTGTCCCACATATGGAGTCTGGAGAGAGTAGGATGTACTCAGATCTTATCCCTACCTTCGTAGGGTAGGGAGGTTATTTCTGATAGACCCTCCGATAATGACTTTCTATACACACTATAAGGTTATCTTTAATGTACTATTCACCAGCATTTCCTTTTGCGGGTTTACATCAAATGGTACATATTTCCTATCCAAAAAAAATAGTTCCTGAAACATATTTCCTATTACTTGGCGGAAGTATTGCAATTGCCACATTTTCATTTCATACAAAGGAAATTTTTTTCATCCATATAGCACATCTTGCTAAATGCTCCATTTCCAGTGAAAATCCACATCCACCCCCCATCCCAAACCCCATCCACCCCAAACCACTAAGATTATCATCTTAGCTTTCACCCTTTCTGACCAAGGACCCAAAGGAATAATCACAAGGCAAAAAGTAACCCTGCAAAAAGGGCACATTTCCGCTTGTGAATCCACTATTTTGCCTCAACCATTATTTTATTAAATAAATGAAACTTGCACACAACTGATTTGATTAATCCAACACTGTTTTTACATCTCAGACTTTTGGCCCATTTCTAGATAGGGTTCTGAAATTTTACAATTTGATTCATAATGGAACTGGCACTGCGAGTTCATGAACTGAACCTGTTATTTAGTAGTCAACTTTGCCTACATGGCTCCTAAATACTCTACTTTCTTCCCAATTCCCACAACATAGAAAACCTCCTCATCAGAAAAGTATATAAGCCAACAATCTATTCCTGAAGCTATCTCTGCATGCTTTCACACCTACAATGATAAAACTCTGCCCGACTAGAAAGATGTTAATATGACCAGCTTCAAACTCGCCCAATCTTATGTTCTAGGATGTTAATAAGAACCCCAAATCATAAAATTCAAATCATTAAAATTATCATATATTGGGTTATTGTATGAGCTCATTATCATGAAATCATTACAATTTTAACTTATCAAAAACAAAAAAAGGAACCCAATCTTAAAATTCTATGAAATAACAAGGTGCAAGAGACGAGCCGTTTAAATAGACAAACACACATCATTATTCTTTAGAAGATTGTACGAACTATTTGCAGAAGACATACACAATCAAAGAGAAGTTCAACTTCATAGGAAGGTAATGAAATAAGAATTTGCAACAGCATAAAAGAAAAGAAACAAAAAAGAAGAAGGGGATTCAAAGATCTATGTGATTCAATGACCAATCAAATCCCAAAGATTTGCTCGTCCAAATTTGACCCAACAAGCAAGCAATCAAGCATAATCAACTGGATAAAATGTTTTGAAAGAGAACACATAATTATTCCCTTCAGGCTTCAACTATGACACTATTTTAAATACACACTTTAACTTTGTGGGGGTCTAATACCCCCCTGAACAACTTCAAAATGATATAAATACAACACTTTCTGTTCAACCTCAGTTATAAGTACGAAGAGGAATTGCCATGTGTCAAATTCATTAACTTTATATTTTTATAATGTTTTTCTTTCTTTTTTCTCCTTTCTCCTCCAGCATTCTACTGCATTTAAACCCCTATACCCTCTGATCCTAGGCATTGACCCATCCCTTCAGCTCCGCCAACCTTCGACATAGCCATCACAATTTCTTTTGTTTTATCTTTCCTAAATAGCTCTAACCCTCTATTATTAATTGTTTAGTTTTTGTATCGCCGCTGCTATAACCACCCCCACTAACGAAGTTTCTGCCAAATACCATTAGATTACCATCAAATTAACATTTCGACAATCAAAATCATTACAGCTATGATGAATCGAAATTCTATTAAATTGGAGCTCTGTAATTCTCTTAACAAAAAAAATGATGGATAATAACTTCATAACAAAAATCAAAAGAAAACACAGTAGACAAAGAACAATGATTTATCAGTTATACGCTAAAGGAGAAAAGAACTTGAATACACAAGGATAAAGAAGATGAGAGAAAAAAAAAGAAGCAAGAAGATATGGGAAAAATGAAAATGGGTGAAGAGTTAAATGAAGAAGATGAGTGGAAAAAAGAATTGAAATAAATAAAGTAATAAAAAATTATTTCCAATGCAACAGATGCTCAAAAATATTTTTTTTTGCTTATCTCACGCTCTATTGGAGAGTGAAGTACACTCTCCACATCATGTTGGGTCATACAGGGGTGATGAATTCACCTCGAACAAGAATAAGGGGGTATTAGGACCCCCACTAAGTCAAAGTGTGTTTGAAAATAATGTCATAGTTGGAGGCGATAATTATGTATTAGGACCCCCGCTTAGTCTCTGGGGTGATCCCTTATCACCTTTCCTCTTCATTTTAGCTATGAAAGTTCTAAGTAACTCGATGCAGAAAGCTAGGGAAAATGATAGCGTCAGGGGATTTCAGGTTGACAATCGAGCTATAAACAACTTGGAGATAACTCATCTACAATATGCAGATGTTACTCTAGTATTTGCGGAGCAACTACTGGCCAGATGCTGATACTATGGGTGATTTTCATTATTTTTGAAGCTGTCTCTGGGCTAGGGGGTGTTTGGATTGGCTGTTTTTAAGTGGCTTATAAGTTAAAAGTCATACATTGAGAACCCCCAACCTTTGGCTTTTGGCTTTTTTTGTACTTTTCAGCTTTAAGAAAATGCTTAAAAGCATTTTTGTGTTACCAAACACTTCCAAAACTTAAAAAGTGTTTAGAAGCTAAAAGCAACCCAAAAAAAAAAGCCAATTCAAACGCCCACTAAATATCAATTGGGGGAAGGCTACATATACCCTATTAATGAAGTGACAGAGGTGGATAATTTGACAGCTATTCTGGGTGGAAGAGTAGGGGAATTACCTACTATCTACCTAGGAATGCCTTTGGGAGCCAAAAGTAAATCAAAGGGAATTTGGAATGGAATGATAGAAAAATGTGAGGAAAAATTGACCAATTGGAGGAGCCAGTACTTTTGTTCGGGGGTAGATTGACCGTGATCAATAGTGCTCTGGATGCAATGCCTACATACATGATGTCAGTATCCCCAGCCCATGAAAATATGATCAAAAGAATAGACATGCTAAGAAGGAATTTTTTTTGGGCAAGGAAATGAAGACGAGAAAATATCATCCGGTCAAATAGGTAGAGGCCATGAAAAGCAAGAAGGAAGGGGGAGTGGGGATCAAGAACACGAAGATGCAAAACAGGAGCCTAATGATGAAGTGGTTATGGAAATTCATTTCAGGAAAAAATATTTTATGGAAGGAAGTCATCTGTGCAAAGTATGAAATGGAAGATAAATGGACTACTAAAATAGTGACCACTCCTGACGGTTGTAGTATTTGGAGATCAATCAGGAATTTGTGGCAACCACCATTGTCCAGAATAAATTTCAGGGTGGGGAATGGACTCAAAGTGGCATTTTGGGAGGATAAATGGATATTTCAGAGAACTTTGAAGCAACTATTCCCTGATCTACACCTTCTAAGCTGTCAGAAACCGGCCACTGTTGCTAAAATATGGTCAGGTGGATGGAACCTTCATCTCAAGAGAAATCTAAATGACAGGGAGATGGATAGGATAGGCTCTCTCTACAACAGATTGGCCCCAACAACCTAACTGGGGAAAAAGCTACAGCAATATGGAAGGTAGGCAACAAAGGAGTTCTCCCTGTGAATTCAGCATACAACAATGAACAACCTCACCACTTCAAACAACAGGATGGAACAATGGCCTTCGAAGATGATATGGGGGACAAAAAATCCATATAAGGTCAATCGTTTCACATGGCATCTGACAAGAGAAGTAGTACTGACATAGGAAAATATGAAGAAAAGGAAATACCAATTATATTCCAGATGCTACTTTTGTGAAGAACAAATAGGGACAGTCAACCATCTCTTTTTACACTGTAAATGGGTAGAACAACTACAAAGACTATTCATACGTTTGAGGAAAATTTTTAGGGTAAAACCAAGGAACATAGAAGGAGTGCTGAAGTGTTGGATGAGAGTTGGCAATGCTACAAAAAAGGAGGAGAGATGGAAGATTGTCCCAGCTTGTATACGGTGGACAGTATGGAAGGAAAGAAATCAAATATGTTTTGAGGACAAGTAGAGCAATCTACAGAATTTTAAAATGAACTGCATGGCTTTGTACTACTTTTGGTTTGAGCAGACTACATTTGATATAGTATACCCAAGGATATACAGATAAAAAAGTTACCATTTCTCAAAAAAAAAAAAACAAAAAAAAAACATGTGATGACTGACTTACTGATTCTAGCTCAACTAAATTTCAATCTGTGGAAGTTTTATTTGTCAAGAAGCATAAAGGACATCAGAGGTAAAAAAAGTTTAAAAGAAAGGTGTGGCACAATGTACAGAGTACAGACCCTTTTTGTTAACTCTGTTTATACTTCAACAGCCAACAGATTTCAAACTTTCAAGGAGCCGAATAATTGTTGTAGTTTTGGTAAAAATACTCCCTCCGTCCCATTTTAGTTGTCAAGTATACTAAAAATAGTCGTCCCAAAAAAGTTGTCAATTTAGATAATTAAGAGAGAATTAATTATCTTTTTCCAACTTTGCCATTAGCATTAAATATTTTAGAATTAAGAGACACATATATATATAAAAGTTTAATTATTTACAAAGGATATATTAGTCAAACAACATTTCTAATTAACTTTTTCCTAAGGATTGTGCCAAACCTTATCCGGACAACTAAAATAGGACGGAGGGAGTAAAAAGTAACTAATCCATACAATTATTTCATGGTTACAATTTTGTCTGACAGAGACGGGCTAGAATTTGGTTTCTGAAAAGTTTCCATCAACTGAACTAAGTTAATTGTATGCCAAAACACTGCTATAAATCTTCCAGAATAGCTTTTCCATCCCGCCGATGAAATCTAGCTTTAGCAAGCAAATATATAGACAGCAGTACAATTAAGGAGATAGTTGGCCACTAAGCTTTCAACAAAGTAGCAACAATTTCCAATTCAAACAAGAGGTTAAACAGAAATGAGTTACAAAAAAACACACTGCTGCCTAACTTCAAACAAGAGGGAGAGGGAGGGGAAAGGGAATACTTCATGTGCTAGAAACAAGCAAGATTTTGTGTAAGGCATACAATGTAACAAATTTGCTCTACTAAAGAGCTAGTTTTGACAACTCACATTAGGCATACGGAAAACATTGTAATAAAATACATCAGCCCCGGGCTTTGATATAGTGGTAAGAGAGCAGCACATGATGTGTGGGTTAGGCACACATCACGGGTTCAAAACTTGCCATAGACAAAAGCCTAAAATTTAAGTGGAGAAGGGTGTAGAGCAAGCCCATTGTCCACCTGAGTTTCAAACCATTCACCACTGACCCTTGGGATTTTTTGGTTATCAAAATAAATTTATCTCAAGAAAACCTGGATCGTAGCACCTCAAAATGGCTTTCCAAATTCTTGTGTCGGCTGCTCCCAAGGCGTCAGAAAGCCTGCAGAAAATACATTCAGCATGCTTAGATAAGAAAGAAGACCTCAGACACCTAGTAGCTTAACTCTCATCCATCAAAAGAGATGAGCAGAAAAATAGCAGACATTTTTGTACATGTTTATAGCCAAGTGGCAGAACATTAATCTGCTGGTAAGAAAAAGAACAATAGTTTCTCAAAGAATGAAGCCCTGATAAGTACTGCAAGCCACTTTGATCAACAAATAAATTAAGGTAATGGGCTATCTTCATCAGAGGAACATGGTTTCATAATATGCATAATCCGAATCAGATGAATGGTGATAACATCAATGACTGCATTAATGCATGGACACGTGCACATACACACACACAAAGGGCATTGCATCCAGAGACAACACAATAACTAAGTTCAGATCAAAATGTGTTGCTAAGAAGATCTTTTTAAAAAAAATTATTTGCTAAGAAGATCTTTAGCATACTTATCGGAATTTCTCCCAAGGACATATATATTGCATCATCGTCACCAAGCATGCCCTGAAGAAAAAAGAAAAATGATTATGAAAAAATAGAAATAGGTGTTTCCAAAAGCATCAACAGGAGGTTTGCATATTAATTTGCAAGTGAAACAAAGAAGACCAACAGTAAAATGGACATATTTAATGCATTACAAATATCACTGCAAAATTCCACTATGAGAATGGTGGCGCTAGTACCTCTTCATTGTGGAGGCCCATATCATTGTGCAAAGAATTCATATCTTCTGGTAGAGGAGAACAGTTTGCTATATCATTACCAAGTAATTCTGAAATCATAAGTCCATAGCCATCCTGAGCATGGGGTATATTGTTGGTACTATGTGCATTATCAGAAAATCCATCTGTTCCAGTGAATACAACTTCAGACCTGTGTAAGACATTCAACAATTAGAAAAGAGCCTATTGCAAGCAAAGCAGATCAGGTACAGCGATCTTATGGAAACCTTTAAGAAAAGGTTAATAATAATCATAATAATACAAACGCTATAAATCAGTTAAATCAACAAGAAGATGAAATCTGTAATCAATCCAACAAAATGGAACTTATGCAAAAGAAAAAGTGAGTAAACGGACAAGTAAATTAGAGATGTGAACTCACCTTCTCTCAGGGTTATTGAAAGCCTTCTCTTCTTGTTCAGAATCATTTTCCAAGTCAATCACCTCAACATCTCTCCCATCAAAGCTAGATTTAGCATAGTTACTTGTTATATCAGAGTTACTACTCATGGTCAGATGAATGTCGACTGGTGCTTCTTGTTTTACACCTTCAGTAATCACCGGGAAGATATGAACAGGATCAGCATTATGATTCTCATTCGCATCAGAAGTTTCCATAAGATTAAGATCAAAAGCCTTAAGGGAACTGGGCAAAAGTTGCTTCTCCGTGAAATCACTGCCCAGCCTCGCATCACCCTCGGGTATCATAGAAATGTCTACTAATCTCTTCTCCTCAGATGGAAATATTAATGGCTCGCTATGTGATCTCCTTGGTTCCTGTGAAGTCTGCTGCTTTTCCATTGAATTAGAATGGTACAGAAAGACATCTGAGAAAGTACTTGTTAATGAAGCCAATTCTCTAGGTCTCTTAGTTCCTTCCTTACAATCATCATTTTCATCCAATTCTCGTTTCTCACCTCTTCCCATGGCTATAGAACTGCAAGTTTCGAGTTCAGTTAGTCCCTCTATTTTCTCTTCCTCCCTCATTAATGTACTTCCAGGAAAGGATGAGGAACTTGTCTCATTCAACTGCTTAATACCATAAGTAAGACATGTTTCTTCCTTGGTGGACTGCAGTTTCAATTTGTCAGAATCAAGGCTTTTCGCCTCATGGCTTTGATCTGATAAAATGACACCAGGGGAAGCATCCACGGGGATGTCTTGGGAATGCACCTCAGTTTCTTTAGGGAGCTCGCTGGCATGAGCAACCTCATTTTCAGAATCATGACAAACCTTCAAACCTCTGTTTGCCAGTGAAGAACGTGTTCTCGTGGGAACATTATCAAACCTGCATAAGCTAAGTAAACCATTATCAGTCATGCTGGTCTGGTTATGCTCTTTGCTGAACAACTTGACTTCTATATCCTCATTAACAGCTATTTTCTCCAACCCACCACTACTGTTGGCAGGAGTAACAGGAACAGCTTCTTTTTCCGACATTACAATGTCTTCAGACTTCTTCGGTTCAGGTTCACCATCTGATGGGTGATCATTTCCAGTGTTGATGGGACCTGTCTCTTTACCAGAATCTCCAAGGGCGGGTTTTGGATCATTGCCCATTGACTCTCCGGCACTCTCTATACCTTGATTTTGTTTACCAGGAAGGGAACTAGGTAGCGTCACATTGCTATCTTTAGCCGCTTGCTGTTCATCTCTATCACGTGGGAAAGTGTCATCTTGATCATTCACATCGGGGTAGGCCCTGGCTCTATCTGACGACTCACTCCTTTGCAATTCTCGACTGAACTCAGAGCTGTAACTTCGAAAGGACTCGTTTCTTCTCCTTCCTCTCATATAATTTCTTGAACCCACTAGGTCATATTCATCAGAAAACCTTCTCCTGCCAGGACCCACATCACTCTCCAAATGTGAAAGAGTTGATGTCTGACCTTCATCAATATCTTGTTGCTTAAATCCCTGAAAATTCCCAACTGGGCTCTTTAAGCTACCATTTGGCAATTTCCCAGAAAGAGCATTCGGTGGCAGCAACCCTTTGGAAACAAGATACTCAGCTGCTAACCGACCAGCTTCCATGAACATGTCATTTCCTTGCAAAGGCTGCTGAAATCCAAAATGCTTCGGCTGTCCACGCCCAAATCCACCTCGGGTATAGTTTCTGTACTCCGAGTTGTACAATCCACGACCTCTCCCTGATCCATCAGGTGAAACCCGAGAAGCAGTAGCCACACCACCCATCCCCATTGAACTAGACTTATACCCACCTACCGGACTCCGATGCCTGGCATGCATTTTAAAAGAATAGACACTCTAACTTCTCCAGCAAGAGGTTTCTAACTTCCCCAAATCCAGAAAGAATTTCTCAATAGTTCAATTCTTCACCAATACAAGCAATACTTAACACAGTTTGGTTCCTGAAATACTCATTTCTCCAAAAAAAATCACCTCCACAATTGTAACTATAATCCAAATAATTGACACATGAATTTCAAGCTAAACACCAATTGCAGTATCTATAAACCCTTTTTTTCACAAAACTAATCATTCTTCCAAATTCATCTCTCATTAACAAACCCTAAAATCAAAAACTCAATAACCTACAATTCATTTCAGCTCAACAGATCTGGTTAATCCAACAATCAAATATTCAGCATCAATTTATTTTATTTCTTTTACCTTTTCTTCGCGAACGAAGCAACTGTGTAATTCTCTCGAGTTTTAGGGTTTCAGATCCATTTCAAACCATCATCAATCGTACCAGTCCTCCACATTTCCATCAATGAAGCTACTGTACACATAAAATTTACATAGAAAGTTAGAAATCGATCAAATTTAACACAGTTTATGCTCTTTCAATTCTGAAAATTTCTGATCTACTCAATGAAATTCAAACTTTACTGGGATTTTAGTCCTCCACAAGTCTTATAGATTGGACTGTCGAAAACAATTGAAAATGAAATGGAGCTAAATGGAGTCCAATTTATGCATTTTGGGAAGATTTTTTTGATATCGTTAACCGTTTAAAAAAGAATGATATATGTTTTTAAAATATTTTAATCTTAATTTTTCACGATATATTTAATCATCGAAAATAAAGGATATTGTCATACATTTTTGTTATAAAATTTAAAAAAAAATCTTAAATTTCATGTCAAGTTAAACTAAATTATTCTTTTTAAAATGGAAGAATAAAAGATACGTGACCACGATAGATATTATTAATTTGTTATGGAGTTAAAAGTGTTGTTTGGTAGTTAGTTTGGAAACGAGTTATGCGTAGTAAATCTTATATACTTCGTTCTAGGGGTGGGCATTCGATTTGGTTTTTTAAAATTGAGCACCATACTCCGTATCAAATAAGATCGATTCGATTTTTTCAATTTTAGTTCGATTTATTTTGATATTTTTAAAATAATTTTTTGATGATAATTAAAAATAAAATAAAAATGATTTCAGTTTACACTTTGCAGTGCAATGTTCGTAGCTGTGCAGTGCACTTTGCACTGTTGCAGTGTAGTTTCATTACACTTTGCACTTGCAGCCCGCAGCAGCAACAACCATCACAGCAACAACCAACACCAACAACCAACAATTCAAATCATTTCAAAATATATTGCATAATAAAACTTTGGTTTTTCGATGCACCACAATTTCAGGATCCTTATTCCGAGAATCAAACTGAAAAATCAAAGTTTTCAAAAAAAAGAATCGGAATAAAACCAAAAAATCAAATTAGTTTGGTTCGGTTCAATTTCTCGATTTTTTTTTGCCTACCCTTACTTCGTCCGTTCCAAAACAAATTGCATAGTTTGACTTAGCACGGAGTTTAATAGAATAAAGAGAACTTTTCGATCTTGGGATTTTAAATTAATGTTATGTCAAAGTGTACCAAAATATTCTTTAATCTTGTGACCTTTAAATATGTTACGTAGAAACTTAAAATTAGAGTACTTAATACAAAAAAAAAGAAATAGGTCATTATTTTTTAAACAGATTAAAAAAGAAAACAAAGTCGTTCTTTCTTAAACGTAGGGAGTAAGTAATATCGAGTCTTGGTGGCCGATTAAGAGATAAATTATCTATTTATAATAATAATAAGGTGATTCATTTGACATTTAGAAACACACATAACTAATATGTGTAAGTTGTGACGGAATTTATGTATTACTTAATGCAACACAGTGGAATAATTAATACATACTTAATTGATACACAGATAACTCAATCATACATAACTAATTCTTGCATGAGATAACATATAAATTCTCTCATAATTAATTTATGCATTATTAATAACGACATAATGCTAACTAACTACCAAACAATCTCATGTAACATCAAAAATATGGATCATGAGATTTTTTAAATGAAAAAACGAATAAGAAGTTAATGGGAAGGTTTATCTTCATTTAAACTGCTTTTATCTTTATGAGACGGAAAGAAAATCTAGTATAATTACTAGCAACTAATTGCTATTGTGAATTTTTGAAGTAATTTAAAATAAATTTTTTTTTGAGAGAATCATTTGAAGTATAACTTTATCGAGATGTCTGATTTTATAGTTCTCGCTCTTGCATGATAAAGATACCATGTAGCTTTACAAATAATATCATCTTTTAAACTTTAATGTTATTTTTGATTATATGGAATTGAGGTTGCTAAGAGCTACCAACGACAATTGCTCGTCAGCTAATGATAATGATAACTGATCATAATGGTTAATTATTGTTGTTGATGACAATAATTAATGACGATGATTGATAATTATGATAAATGATAATAATAATAACTAATAATTATCATGACAATGGTGCGCGGAGGCATTTAATTTCCGTATTTGTATTGATTTTTTAATATATTATTGAGAAAATATTTTAAAAAAATTTTATATTGAGTTAATCAATTTATTTTAAAAAATATTTTATTTAAAAAAATAAATTTCTTTAAAATAAATAAATTATAAGTGATATTTTAGTTACGCCCCTACCTCACCCACCCATGCCACCCCGAACCCAATTCCCAATTTCTTCCCTCCCTTGTGGAATTTGCTATATTACGTATAAATATTTCAAAGACAATATATTTTTGCTTGTATAGTGAATATTAGAAAATAAATATGAAACTCATGTATTTCTCGAGAAATAATAATCATTATATATGCATTAGACATCGCATTTTAATGATTATGATTAGAGTGATTGAGATTTAAACTTTAATGAAGTGTAAATAAATTAGGATCCTTCGGAGTGGGCCTGTGGTCATGGAGGTGTCAAGTTCAAAATCTCTTGTAACGAAAGTAAGGAATTTGTTTTCTAGATTGAGCTCGTTGCATTGAACTTGCCTAGAATTACCTCTCTTATGTAATTTACTAGCTATTTTATAAGAGCGAAAATTTACAACTTTTACCGCACAAATTTGAATATTTTTTTCCCAAAACAACGAAATTAATAGCGGCAAAAAAGATTTCTCCAGGTGAAATCACCGACCAGTTCGTTAGCCAATTAAGCTCAGCCGTCACCGACACCGGCAAGTAGCGATTGCACCGGAGTTTGACCGTCGGATTTCCGATTCCGATCTCCAGGACCTCATTCGTCTGGTTTCCTATGAAACTTCCTAAATGCGTGTCGCGGAAACTAAGATGATCCTCCGAAAATGCTCCTCGAAGAGTATTCGCAGATCTATATAAGGAGGAGGATGACATTGTGAGGAAGCTTGTGGAGATGTCAGGAGGCGAGTATAGTGATCGCAATGTTCTGTTGCGTTCGAATTCATCGGCGTCGGATGGAGATTTAGAAGGTCAGTTTCCGAATAGGACTGGTAGTAAAGGCATTACTGATCTGTTGAAGCGTTTGGATCGAAGATTTTCGAATAGAAGATCATTGAGTGGGAAGCGGTCTGATAGGGATCAATCGTCATCTTCTGATCACGGTGGTTCTTCTAGCGTTACTGGTAATTATAGAGATGATGAAATTCTAGGCGATAGTGCCCCGCCGGAGTGGGCATTGCTGCTTGTTGGATGTCTACTTGGTCTCGCTACTGGTCTCTGTGTTGCGGCTTTTAACCGTGGGGTTAGTCAGGATTCTTTTAGTTTTCATTGTGTTGTGATTATTATTAGTTTAGTTTCGAATTACATGCTCAGACAACCTTTAATTTAGCTTAAAAGGCAAATAATTTACTGGTACTGGAACAAAATGTGTTGGGAGTGGAATTGGATATAGAGGATTCAGTCAGCTGATCCCGACTAGTTTTTGGTTGAGGTGTTGTTGATTAATCCAGTAAGTTCGAGCAACAGTGAAAGGCGAGAGCTTTACGTTCTATAGCTGTCTGAACTTCTTTCAGGAATTTTTCTTTAAAAAATAAAAATAAAAATTCAGGAATTATATAATGTCATTGTTTTAGTGCTGTCTGAGCAAAGTCGGAAGATTTTGTTAATCTGGCATTAGATAGTTGCTACTGAAGGGGGGAAGGGCAGACAGTGAGCTGCGCTGTGATGAAAATCTGTGCATTGAATGTCAAAGTACACCTTGTTTATTTGCTTGTTTATCTATTTTTTTGGCGAGTTGAAGGTTATCAGTAGTAGAGGATTAAGTCAATGAAATGACACATTTTAGTGACTTAAACTGCTTTCTATTTAGGGTAACAGGGATACAGTAGACTAACTTTATAATATTGTGGCTTGTATTGTCTGTCCACATTCATGCCAAATAGAGGTGAAGAATCTGGCTATTTTCTTAAAATGTATTTCTGCTTTTGTTTTGATGATAGACCAGTAGTTTGAACCACAGTGTTTCTCAGACATTAAATGACAATGAGGATATTTGTTTAGGTGCATGTAGTACATGAGTGGGCTTGGGCTGGTACTCCTAATGAGGGAGCTGCTTGGCTTCGTTTGCAAAGGCTAGCTGACACATGGCATCGGATACTTCTAATACCAGTCCTCGGTGGAGTTATTGTGGGTATGCTGCATGGTCTACTTGAGATATTGGACCAAATAACACAATCCAATTCTTCTCAGGGACAAGGATTTGATTTGTTAGCTGGAATCTTCCCCACTGTAAAGGCAACTCAGGCGGCTGTGACTTTGGGAACTGGTTGTTCTTTAGGTCCTGAAGGCCCCAGTGTAGATATAGGTAAATCTTGTGCCTATGGATGCTCAATGATGATGGAAAACAACAGAGAAAGGAGAATAGCTCTTGTCGCAGCTGGTGCAGCTGCTGGAATTGCTTCAGGTATGGCGACTTTTGTTGCAGAATTTTCATGCTTGAAAGCTTTTTATGGATGATTATTTCCTTTAATTGCAAAATAATCATGTTTGGAAAGTCGTCTAGTCTGTTTATAGAATTTATAGATTGCGAGTCCTCTCATATGTTCAAGGGACATTATGAGGATCAGAAACACAACTTTTATGCTGTCCCATCTTATTTTTCATTCTTAACTTCTTTTGCTCAGTTTCCTCGTAAAAGAAGAAGCAGTTTAAACTGGAATTTTTGTGATCCGAATGGTGAAAAAGATGAAGAACTGGACATTCTTCTCTTGTCCAATGATTCGTCTTAAACGAACAATGGTATTACATGAGTTTTGTTGGCATACAAGGTCTAATAAATGAGTGTGCCAGACTGCAAAGTTTGTCACAAATGAGTGTGCCAGACTGCAAAGTTTGTCGCAGATGAGTGTGCCAAACTACAAAAGTTTGTCATGTGTATTGGGGAATTCAGATCCTCTTCCTTAAACTGTGATATAAACTCATTTGACTTGTTTCATGTACTCATAGTATTCAAGCAATGACAGACCCTCTTATGCTGATTGCAAATTGACACATATGCTGTAGAATTGTACAGATATGCACGGATTCAGATTTGTCTTGTTATCACTACTGGTTTTTTAGGCACTATGCTCTCATGCTTTTCGCTTGAACAAGCGCTAATAAACTTCACATAATTCAACAAAAAGGGAAAGTATTTCTTTTGCAGAATATATCTATGTTACTGCACTTTCTGAACCTGTTCTCGGAGGGCTCATAGAGATGTCTTTTAAATTCTCTCTGCTGCTAAATGTGCAGGTTCTATTGGCTGATTATAATCATTGGGAGAATAGACTTGCCTATTATGTTTGTGTATATCTCAATCACATGCTTACATGTGAGTGTTTATCTGTAAAAGATACACTTGTGTGTCTGTGCTTCATCATGGAGGGGATTTTAGCTTTACAAGATTTAAGGACAGCCTTGTCGTCTTTGATTTTGAATTTTTGTCCAGATTGAATGAAAGATCTGCCTATCTGCATCTTTTGCAGGAGTCCTCCTCAACTGGTGGATGAATATTCAAGATTTAAGTTCTTTTGTGTTGCAGGTTTCAATGCAGCAGTCGCTGGCTGTTTTTTTGCAATTGAAACAGTTCTAAGGCCACTTCGTGCAGAAAACTCACCTCCATTTACAACTGCAATGATCATATTGGCTTCTGTCATATCATCTACAGTTTCAAATGCTGTCCTCGGAGAGAAACAGGCTTTCACTGTGCCCACGTATGATATGAGATCTGCTGCTGGTATTTGATCTGATTCTAGTTTCATTTATTGTGGGCAAAACATTAACTCATGGGTGTGTGCTTGCACACTGTTCACTTTCTTTTTGTTACCTGTAATTACCAATATTTCTGTGAATAGGCACTCCTTTATCAGTTGACTATCCTCTCTTCCCTAGTGTTTCTGTTTGAGTTTATCCTTTGAGTGGAAGTATTTGTAATTAATGAATTTTGACTTGCAATATGTGGTTCCTGGTCCCTTTTCTGATTTCTGCTCTTTCCGTGCTGTTTCTCCTATGCTAGTTTCTCTCTTTTATACTTACTGGTTGTCACATGCTAGTTTTTACTAACAAAGGCAGGGGCAAACATTCCGTTCTCTGATTTTTCATTGGTTTAACAGTTTGAATAGGTACATATTCCTGTATTGTTGCTGACAAGCATGGACTACATAGCTCTTAATAATGCCTCTATGTGATTCAGGATTATTTTGATTTAACATATATGTAATTTTGTATTCTCCACATTGATCATCAAGATGCTGCTCAGGAATTAACTCTTTTTCTTTCCTGAACATGCTTTTTTACACGTTCTATTATGGTAAAGATGTCTGCCAATTCTATTTGTGAGATGAACTTGGATAAAGAGAATGGATAAAGGGATAGCTGTTTAGATAATTTTACATTGTTTTGGGATATCAGGGTGGGGTGGGAGGGCTTTTATTATATGGGTGGAATGTTTCTTGATGCTTTCATAGATTAATCTCAGTTTTGATTGTCACTTTATTCACCCAAGATTCCTCCCTGAATACTAAAATGTGTGTCCTTAACAGAGCTACCTTTATATCTAATACTGGGGATGCTGTGTGGAGCAGTAAGTGTGGTCTTTACTCGACTAGTGGCCTGGTTCTCTAAAGTATTTCAGTTCCTCAAGGAAAAGTTTGGACTTTCTGATGTTGTCTGCCCTGCTTTGGGTGGTTTAGGAGCGGGAGTAATAGCTCTCCGATATCCTGGAATTCTCTATTGGGGTTTTACTAATGTTGATGAAATTCTACATACTGGTAAGACTGCATCTGCACCTGGAATCTGGTTGTTAGCTCAACTAGCAGCTGCAAAAGTTGTGGCCACTGCTTTATGCAAAGGTTCTGGTCTTGTTGGTGGTCTGTATGCACCAAGTTTAATGATAGGTGCTGCTGTGGGTGCTGTATTTGGAGGTTCAGCTGGGGAACTGATCAATTCAGCTATTCCAGGGACTACTTCTATTGCTCAGCCGCAGGCGTACGCTCTGGTCAGATAGTCTACTTTTATGTCTTGCAAGTAAATAATTTCTAGACATAATTGGACTTCAGAAAGTAACTCTTTATATAATTATGTAAACAACGCAGGTGGGAATGGCTGCTACACTGGCATCAGTTTGTTCAGTGCCTTTGACTTCAGTTCTTCTGTTGTTTGAGTTGACAAAAGATTATAGAATATTGCTTCCCCTCATGGTTAGTGTTATTGTACCAGGATTTACAAGGTCTAGTTGGTGTCAATGTGCATGTAAAAAATATGTTGTTCAGTTAATTGTTTAAAAGATCTTTGTATATGGTAATTGTGTACCTTATGCTTAAGTGAAGCATTCTCAGAGATGATTGTCATTCTAGTTAGTACCACTTATGTAAAAATTTGTTGGTAGTAACTTATCCAACAAAAGAAGTTTTTAGAATTTACCAAAAAACATTGTTGAAGGATAATCAATTGTCTAAAAATTTCTCAAATGATATTTGTGGTTACATTTTAAGAGCTCCTTTTAGTCATTAGACATAATAGTACGTTGTATCCCAACACCCATAGCCATATTCTTACTGTCCCTGGATTCTAAATTTTAGGTGACTCTGAATCTGTCTCTTAGATCCATAAATGTGTTGTGGATGCTTTGCACCTTAGTCCACATAACAGGTTGAGGAAAATGATTAGAATGTAGAATTCTTCCACTTCTGTCATCTTCTTTTTTTGGGTGGGTGGTGGGGTGGGGGATAAGGGTATCACTTATTGCTAGGTTGCTGGGGTTCTCTAACAGTAATTGAAGCTTTTGTCATTAAACTGTAGTATTATACCAGACCATCTGGTTGTCTGGTCATGTTGACTTTCGTTTCTATGTTTGATTGCCTGTATTTGGCTATCCCTACATTATTTTTTAGGTGAAATTACAGTGCTGTTATGCATTTTGAATGATGTGAACAGGGTGCTGTTGGACTGGCAATTTGGGTGCCCTCTGTAACCATTCAGGCAAAGGGAGTGGAGGCATCAGACACCAAGCATGTATCAAAAGGATACTCTGTCCTTTCATCAGATGATGAGAAGAATGAAGAGAGTGACTGGAGGCACACGAGTGAGAGGAATGACTTGGAACTAAGCGTGATTGGATACCATAGCAGTCATGAATCTTTTGATGAAGGCCTAATTCTGGAAGATCTAAAGGTATGATCTTTTCTTTCTTCCTCGGGTATCTGACAAAGTTCTCCTCTTATGGGTTTTTATTTATTTTTTTATTCTGTTGAACTATCATTTTATCTTGGTCCTTCTGTTTCATTTCTAAACTGTTTCTGTCAATGACCAGGTTTCTCAGGCTATGTCAAATGATTATTTGAAGGTCTCTCCAAACCAAACTGTGAAAGAAGCATTAGAATGCATGCATGATGGTCGTCAGAGTTTTGTTATTGTAGTTAATGCTGAAGATTATCTGGAAGGAATTTTAACGTATGGCGACATTAAACGCAGTTTGCTTAACAACTCAGGGGATTCTTCCAGCAGGGATTTGGCACTTGAAGATGTACGTATCTTTGGAATGCCACCATAATAAGTTTCTTTTGGTTTTCAGTATGCAAGTTTCTTTTCAATTATTTCTGTTTTCTCCTCTTTCATTATGTAAGCTTTGTTTCTTTGGTTTCTCTCTTTAATAGCTTTATCAGTTTCTTTAACCTGTCAACAGGCAGATACTTGTCTTGTTTCCTCGATATGCACAAGAGGGATAAATTATCGTGGGCAAGAATGTGGACTTCTAACTTGTTATTCTGATACCGACCTAGCAATTGCTAAGCAGATAATGGTGGCCAAAGGAATTAAACAGTTGCCTGTGGTCAAGCGTGGTGGAGACTTGAAACGAGAAAGAAAGTACAAAATTATTGCTATTCTGCATTATGAGTCGATCAAAGAGTCTATCAGGTGTTGCTTTTATCCATAATTTGTCTGATTTCTTATTGTGTGTTCCCTCTTGCTTTAATCCAGCATTTTATTATAGGATTAGTTACACTAAACACCCCTGTAATATGACTCAGTTTCAGATACATCCCCTGTATTTTAAAATCAAACACCTACACCCCCTATACTATAAAAATCATACACTTGCACTTGTTTTTTTTTTTTTTTAAATAGGTGGTATCTGAAACTAAATCAATTATAGGGGCAATTAGTGTTATTAACCCTTTAAATATTTGTTGGGTCCTATGCAGTATTTGAGGTAAAGCTGTTATTTGATGAATACTAAGAAAGTGAAAAGAAGGTAATTGATTTATGGACTTTTTCTTTCCTTAATTAAATATTCTTAGCAGTTTTTCCCGGGGGGATGTAGAAAATGATAACATGTCAAATACAATGACTTTGTGTTTTGGAAGTCCCGCGGACATTTTGTGTTGTGAGACATAAACTGGGGGCTGGCAATAAATAGAGAAGTGGCATAGAAGATGTGCACTAACTGATAGAGTTCCTTCAGTATTTGCTGAATTATGGCTTAAAAGTATAGTATGAATTACTATGTCTAGAACACCTTTGAAACATAATGAGGTTAGACTTTTGGGAAAAACAACTTCTTCTGTGGTATTATACCAGCTTTTGTGCAATGCCGTATGCTATCTTTCTTAACTACTGCACTGTCTTGCCTGTTTTTAATTTGGATGAACGAACTTGTTTTGCTTGGAAAAAGAAAAGTTGGTCGCGAGCATTGTAACATTATTGAGGTTGTGGACGAACTCTTTTATGATCTATGCTCTAGTTCCAAATGGGGTATACATCTATCTTTCCTCCCTGTATTTGCATATCTTGTGACTCAGCGAACACAAGATATGCAAATAAAACCCATCAAATAACTATAAAGAGTGACATCAATCTAACGATTACAAATGTGAATCTCCATTTGTTTAGAAGCAATTCATTTTGTATCATTCGAGCATTTTCTGATCATCATAGTTTCCACAGAAGTGAAATCAATCGCCGAAAGTCAGTATACCAGCACAGAGAAGAAGACAACGACACACAGATGGTGACCAATGGTCATTAATTGCCCCAAGGGACCGAGTACTTCGACAATGAATTCTTGTTGATGAGTTGAGCATCAGCTGGCAATGTGCAAGTTGACTGCACAGTTGTTTTCTGCTCATAATGTTTGTTGCATGCAGAGGTTTGAGTTCCCTTCAAACTTAATGGACTCCATAGCATACCTTATTTAAATCTTAGTATTATTTTTTGGGTTTGATTTGTATTAGATAGTTGTCAATAAGTATATATATATATATATATATGTAGTCTGATGTCTCTATTTGTACATGAAATTTATTCTATATAGTTTTAGATGCCAATTGAAGGCAGAATTTATTCACTATTAATGGAAATACTCCCAACCGTTTTGTGTTTTTAGTCAATCTAATCTTTAGGGAGTTCACAATTTGAACTATAATTCCACAGAGTTCTAATTTTTTTTGGTTGTCCATCTGGTATCCGGTGCCCGGTTGCCTGCATTGGAGTCCGATTAATCTGGATTTGTGCCGCATAGGGCTTATTCGGAGGAAGCGCTCCCTGGCACAAGATTCTAATGTTTAGCTATAATTCCACGAAGTTCTAATTTTTTATTTTTTGGTTGCTCATCTGGTATTTGATGCCTGCATTGGAGCCCGTTTAATCTGAATTCATGTTGCGTAGGGCTCATTCAGAAGAAGCGTTCCCTAACAATGTCATATGTTCACCTTTTTATCATCCTCATCTCAAGACACATTTGTCAATATGTATGGTAGTTTTGGACCATGAAATGATTGTATTAGAGTACTTGCAAGCCAAAATTAGAAGAGACAAAGAAGAAGGCGACGACAACAATATATACAGTGTAATTTCATAAGTGTGGTGTGGAGAGGGCACTTGCAAGCCAAAATTAAAAGAGATAAAAGAAGAAAAAGACGATAACAACAATACACACAGTGTAATTTCACAAGTGTGGTGTGGAGCAGTAGAATGTACACAGACTCTTATTCATATCTTGTGGAGATAGAAAGGTTGTTTCCGAAAGACCTTCAACTAATCAAAAGTATTAATGAAAAAAGGGAATAGGACAATGAAAAACATGCCAATTAATAAGGAAAGCAATATAGGACATTTAAAGAAAAGAAACAGTAACAATAACGAAACAATATCGTAATTGAAAAGAAAATATATGTTTAAGTTACTACATTGGTGTGACTTATATCAATACTTTCTCTGAGTAATGTAAAAAAAAAAGAAAGAAAGGAAAATGCGTTTATTAAGGAACTAAAAATCAAATAAAACTAATTTCATATCATTTATTAACAAACTTGGAGTTCAAATAATACAATTTATAAAATGAAAGCTCTTAAATTATGTGAAATTAAAGAAAATATCATCAGTTAATAGTTTGGTCTAAAAAAATCTTTATCAGTTAAAAATACCCCTATGATTATTTAATAGGTCAAAAATAATTTTTTTTCTAAATAAATACTACTTCCTCAGTTCCATTGGCACCGTTTGATTTGGCACGACGCTTATGGAAAAAAAAGAAGAGTTTTGAATAAAAGGGGAATTTTAGATTTAAAATCTTTCCTATTATTATAAGGGGTAAATGGCCATAATACCAGAGAAACAACCAAGTTTAAGAGACATTACCGCTACCTCATAGAGATAGAGAGGTTGTTTCCGAAAGACATCTCAAAAATCATTCCCAAAAGCAGAAAATACCAGATATGAAACGACTAGAATGAACAACAAATGAAAAGTTTAAGAGCTAGTTGATCTTCCGAAACTCGAAAGAACACAAAACTACAATAACCAAATGGATTCTCAAAGTCAAGCGCAAGGCTTGTGACACAGTTAAGAGACATAAGTCATGACTTACCTGTTGTATGAATTCACTTCTATCTGTCTAACTAACTAGGCCTATTGTAGCTGGTTTGTATCTAAATTCCATATCAAATGGATGTAACGCGAACATTTTCTTTCTTTCCTAGACTAAGGCATAAGTTAGGAAGAAAAAAGTTACATCTGAGGTCCAGGAGGCATTCCATTCATAGTTTGCTGATAAGTTGATGAGGCATTGGAGTAGTTCAAATTAGGATCTGGCATTGGTTCTCCTTCTTGAGGCACGAAACCAGCATCGTTCACAGGTTGTGGACGTCCTGGATATGGAAGGGCAGGAGCTGAAAACTGGTGCTGATCAGAGTTGAATCCGGTCATAGCATGACCGATTAAACCTTGCTGCTGGTTAGCTCCAGAACTGTTGAATTCTGAGGTAGGACAAACTGGGGGAGCCTTTCCATAACGCTTTCTGGATTTCTGAAGCTGTGTAGGCTCAGTCCTGCCTGCTTGGCCTTGAGCATTAGTAGTTTTTGGTTTGGAACGAGAGTTTGAAGCATCTGAGTTAGCTTGGTTACTGCTGCGTTCTGCAGGAACGTCGTGGTTGTGCTTCCCATCATAAGTGGTGATAACAGACGTTTGATCGAATGGGGCCCTCTCGACGTGCTTCCTGACATTGCATCCAGGATTTGTGCATTTGTAGTAACTCCTGGCAAAGGGAAGTAATCTATCAGTTCGAGCAAACCATTTAGTGTGTGATGTGTGAGTCAGGCGTACGCCAGAGGTTCAAGCTTACAACAGAAAAATTCGGAACTTTCTAAGGATGAAATATGTAAATGAACAGGACAAACCTAGGATTTGGATTGCCTTTAACCACCTTTTGCCCGTACTTGCGCCAGCGATATCCATCATCAAGGACGTCTACCTCACTGGTAGTTTGCACCACAATTCTTGGCTCCCTGATTGATCTATCCCTGATTGATCTGCTGGTGCCACTCCTATCTGTTGAACGACGTGCAATCTTCCTAGATTATCAAAGATCAAAGAGAGAAGAAAAATGACAATCAGGTCCTATGATGTAAGATATAAGATATCCTTCATTTTAGTGCAGAAGTTGTAAAAAACCTTATTTTAGACTCAGACTCATCTCCTTCATCATCACAATCTAGAGATGCATTGCCACGAGTACCATGATCAACTTCATCGTTTGAAAAAGTAGACGATATGTCATTTGCATCTGCTGATCCCAGCTGAGCACCAGTTGAATGTAAAGTGGTTGATCCCCTGCAGTATTCAGAGTGCAAATCTGCTAATGATGTTGCTTCAAGGTTGGCATGCTTCCCCTCGAGGCCTCCAGCAGTAGGTCCTTGTTGGATGGTTTTCAAAGCCAGCTGATTGTTAACACCTGTTCCAGTAGGATCCACACTGTCTAGTTGCATGTCACTCGATGAATTTGAAGATCTGAGGGCTGATATCCGATTTTGCAGTGGTTTTGGGTGATTGTGAGCCCCATTGTATATAACTTCCGTGACATGACGTTTATGATATAGCGCTATTTCCCTCCTGACAAAACAATTTGGATGTGCACACTTATAATAACTCCGAGGATACTCACTTCCTTTAACTTGGCTTTGCCCATATTTTCTCCAATTATAACCATCTTCAACTGAAGCATCACCATCAGAGTCCTCATTTTGCTTCTCATCAAGAGGCCGAGAATGCTCAGTACTACCACCAACTACATTAGTGGTCCTTACCTCTGGCATGATATCACTGCCCCGGACATCCTCTTCAGTAGACAACAAAGGGACATCAGTTGTTTCATGACGTGTCTGTTCATTTTGAGTTGCTTCCATACTATGAGGTTGAAGAGAGTGATGAACTGAAACGTCAATTTGACTAGACGGATTCACCTGCAACCGAGAGTAATAACACATTCAGACACTGGAAACAGGCAGGAAAACTATGCAATATGTGTGTACATGCGTGAGTGAGAGAGAGATTACTCTGCCAGTCTCCATAATTGGATTGAAAGGTAAAGAAGATGAATTATTGTTCTCAAAAGCAGTCTCTTTCATCTTATCTGCAGCTCCAGTAGTCAACATAACGATGTTACTCTCGTTGCCTGAGGCATACGGTAATACTCCAGTTGTAGGAGATGGAAAAACCTGCAGTGGATTATTCGAAACCTGCTGATTCATGTTAACCATGCAACTTCAACTCATTTATGAAAACTTCAACAAGAAAATTCAGTTTACTGCACAAAACCAAAAATATGGTCCACCAAATGGACCAGGCACCAGTGTGCTATATCCCTACTATTTGGTGTTAGCAAACCTCTTTAACAGTTTAGACAAATTCTAGTTTCACAACATATAATTCAGAGGCTAGCCTACAATAAGCAAGAAAAATCTAGCACATCATCTATTGCTGCTTGCACAATACAAGACACTCAATTTAAACGGTCTTCAGGGCTTTGGTCTAGTGGTAAGAGTGCAACACGTGATGTGTGGATTAGGCGTATGTCATGAGTTCAAATCATGTTGCAGACAAAAAGCCAGATACTTAAGTGGAGAAGAATAGAGGAGCGAGTCCACTATTCATCAAGTTTCAGACCATGCACCACTGGACTTCAGAGATTTCTCGGTTATTAACAACCACAACAATGTACACAGTGTAATCCCACAAGCGGGGTCTGGGGAAGGTAGAGTATACGCAGACCTTACCCCTACCTCGTAGAGATAGAGAGGTTGTTTCTGATATATCCTCGGCTTAAAATAAAGCATTTCCAAACATTTTGAAAAAGAGAATACAGAAACGAGAGCAGTAACAACAACAAAATATTGTGAAATGGGAGCTGCACACAACATACAGAGGAAAGAACATAATGCCGACAAAATAATGGGATAATCAAAGCACAAAATAAACAGATGATAATCGAAATCAAGGAACAAAAACACTATGAGATTTCTCGGTTATTAACAAATAAATAAAAGAGAGACACAATTCATTCTTAAACAGGAAGTGTTAGGTACATACCAGTGAATTATAGAGAAAAACAGGTGAATATAAGAGCACTGATGGACTGATACCAGCTGCAATACTCAAATACGGAGACTTAACTTCTTGATTCTGTGGCATAGCAGGAGGTCTAAGTCCATCAGTATTCAGCTTCGGGGCGTTAAATCCAGCTCTAGCTACCATTCTTTCCATGAGTCCTCCACGAGAACTCGTTTCCTGCTCTGATGGTGCACTCGACTTGACTGTCTGATCAGTCATTGCACCAGTTCCTGCCCCATCCTTTCCATCAGAGTTGCACCAGGTGACATGCTCTTGAGTCTTAACAACGACGTTTCTGCTTCTGCTTTCATTATTTTCCTCTATGTGAGGTGGCCATCCTTCAAAATCATTAGCTACCAGTGAAGAGAACAATGCTTTTGAGCTTGGGCTCGGGCTAGGTGGTATCCAATCTCCAAAGTTAGCAAAATGATCATTGAACTCGCCCATTGATCATCAACACTATAGTACAAGCAACACAGAGGAGATTTAAACTGCTGTATCAAGGAACCATATAAATGAACTTAATCCTCAAAAGACATAAATAGCACACAATCATTTCCTTGGTACTTCTAAACAATAGTAAGGAAATTACGCAGTATATTAGTTGCGACAACCTGTTTGTTTGTCATAACGTAATTACAATGTCTATTTGGAAAAGAAGAGAAAGAACATGATATTATAGACCTAAGAGCTATTTCTGCTATTTTCACAAAAACTATTCAAAATAGAAAGAAGTAAATGCACGCAGAAGTCAAGATGATTCAACATTTACGATATATACATATAAAATAAAATTTGACTATATAGATAGTGTAATTTTTCGGCAAGGAAACACATAGGATTAGCATTTATAAGAGATCTTTCATCTTATAAATTTGTTTCAAAATCACCCAAAAAAGGGGCTATTGAAGTGTGAGACCATCTTTTTGATAAGAGTGGCGGTGAGATTCGATCTCAAGACCTTTCCTTGCTCTGATACCATAGTGAAATCTAAAAGCTTAAGTTGTTAGATATAACACACTTTTATTATTTAATTGTACTCTCGACAAGGGCAACCAAGATGATCCAATAATAATCTAGTGCATATTTCAGATTTTGATCTAAGGCAATTGAAATGAACATGCACTTCCAACCAAGGGTGGAGTTAGGGGGAGTAAGGAGTTCATCTGAATCCCTTCCACTAAAAGACTACACCATATACATAAAGATTAAATTTACTACTATATATATATATATATATTAGATGTCGACTTAATTCTCTTGACTTATTCTTATGTTTCCTTTGTTATATTTGGATATTCTTAGTAAAAGTTCTGATACCGCCGCTATTTCTCCCCTCCTGGACTAGTACCAATGGTTGCTCCTGCAATGACACGAAATGCATGTCGTGGTGGAAAAATATACTAGTTTGATTGGGGGCCCACAACTAAGTTCAGAGGGATAAACTTTCTCATTATCGAAACAAATATTTTATTTCCAGAGTTCTTCACTTGTTCCCCGAAGGATTATCGGGCATTCCTTCATGTCGGGCTAGTCGAAAAAGTGATAAGAAGGTCTAATCATGCTACTTCAGTCGCTTAGAATTGAACTCAATGGCATCAAATTCACAAGCGTGAAGCGTGGTAGAGGTGTCAAACGGGCAGGTTAGGTTGAAATTGGGTTGGGTTATGACCCGCCCAAATTTACTTTTATCCTCCCCAGACCCCACTTGTGAGATTCTACTGGGTAAGTTGTTGTTACTCAAACGAGTTGGACTCAAATGGGCTAAAATTCGAATTGGGTCATGATGCACCCAATTTGACCCAAATGGGCTACATTGGGCTCAATTGAAGATTCTTTCAAAATGGGTTAAAGCTTGAATGCGTTAAGATTGAACCCAATTCAAATTATCTTGAGCCCAACCCATAAAATTTTGACGAGTTGAGCGGGTTACCTATAGTTGGGCTCATTTTGACACCTCTACTTCCAACCAAGGGTGGAGTTAGGGGGCATAAGGAGCTCATCTAAATTCCTTTCGCTAAATAATTATACCGTACACATAAAGATTAAGTTTACTACTATATATATATATATATATTAGATGTCGACTTAATTCTCTTGGCTTCTTCTTATTTTCCTTCATTATATTTGGATATTCTAAGTAAAAGTTATGACTCCGCCACTATTTCTCCTCTCCTAGATTAGTACCGATGGTGGCTCCTACAATGACACGAAATGCACGTCGCAGTGGAACAAAATATGCTAGTTTGATCGGGGGGCTGCAACTAAGATCAGAGGGATAAACTTTTCCGTTATCGGAACACACATTTTATTTCCAGGGTTCCTCACTTGTTCCCCGAAGGATTATCGGGCATTCTTTCATGTCGGGCTAGTCGAAAAAGTGATAAGAAGGTCTAATCATGCTACTTCAGTCGCTTAGAATTGAACTCAGTGACGTCGAATTCGTAGGCGCGAAGCGTGGTAGGCCTACGCGGGGATCGTAGTTCTATCTCGAATCTATAGAATGACCTGTTTTTGTCTCGAAAACCGCTCTTAGGTTCTTAGTGAGTACCAAACTCAGAGTCAAGCTATCCATAACTATTATACAAGTAAATAAAGATGAAGGGGTTGTTTGACGTGTGGTATAAAGTATAATAATCCCGAGATAAAATGTAGAATTATTTTATATCATGTTTGGTTGGAGGTATTAGATAGTCTTTGGATTATTTATCCCACTTTTCCTTAATGATGGGATAAATTATCCCATATATAGGGTGGAATAACTTATCTCAGGATTACTTATCATGGATTAATTATCACAGGATAACAAGTTGCCGACCAAACAAACCCTAAAACATTAAGAAAGATTCAGTAAAACAAATTCAGAAAGGCAAATTGGCATTGAAGCACAAGAGGATCAAGATCTATAGAAAGAACAAAAAGGTGGGGAAAAAAAAGAGGAATTAGAAAAATCTTTTTTAAAAAAAAAAAAGATGAATTGGAAAAAACTCTTTGACCATCTCAAATTAGTTTATGCTTAATGGATTTTCTTTTTTTCATTTCATGAAAATATTTTTTCCAAGAAAAATGTAGCCAAAAAACACTTGTTGTCAATTTTCTCCCAACACACAAAAGAAAAACCTAATGTTTCTCTTAATGATATAGCTTAGCACAAGTAAAAAATAAACAACATACCTAGCGTAATCCAATAAAGTAGAGTGCAGATAGAAAAAAGTGCTTAGCACAAATAAAAATAAACAACATACCTAGCGTAATCCAATAAAGTAGAGTGCTCAGAGAGAAAAGCGCTTAGCACAAATAAAAATAAACATCATATCCAGTGTTATCCAATAAAGTAAAGTGCAAGTAGAGTGCAGAGCGAGAGAGAAAAGCGTTTAATACAAGTAAAATTAAATAATAACATACCTAGCGTGATTCAATAAATTACAGTGCGGAGAAAGAAGAGCGGTTAGCAGAAATAAAAATAAATAATAACATACCAGTGAAATCCAATAAAACAGAGTGTGGAGAGTGAAGAGCGTTTAGCACAAATAGAAATAAATAACAATATACCCAGCGGAATCTAATAAAGTAGAACGCGGAGAGAATAAAGCGTAGAGTGTACGCAGAATTTACTTTGATTTATAGGTAGAAAGGTCATTTTAATTTAGCACAAGTTATAATAATAATAATAATATATAAGATATTTTTTAATTTTTTTTGGAAAATTCATTATGATGAGACAATTTTGGAAATGTTATAATTTTAAGAATTTAGGAGACTTTATAGACTCACAATGATGTGATTACTCTCATTACTACTACTATCTACTATCATTTGTTAATTAATTATTGTATGTTTAATAAATTATAATTTTAATTATTTGTTTCAATTAATTAAATAGTGCACTTTGGACCCATTCATTTGTGAAAATTCACAAATGTACTATGATTATCAATTGTTCATCATTGAATTACTCATGTGTAAGATTATATTTCATAACTAAAGGAATACAAAACACACATTTCAATTAATTAGGAATTAAATTTGCTTAATCAAATATTATAAGAATTAAAATAAAAATTATTAATAATTGAAGGACCAAAGTGCTATTTTTTTTTTTTTGACCAGCCAATGAGAGACAACCATGTTGAAATAAATGGTTTGACTAGTAGTCAACTATTTTATTAATTTCCAATTATTTCCATTCCAAAAATGACAATTTTATAGATTACAATAATTAACAATAACATGGTATACCACGTATAATTTTGCTAGTAAAAATTGAGTTGATAGAATATGTACAGATCTTATCCTTATATCATGGAGCGGGTACAAAGACTAATTTTGAAAAGTAATTGACTCAAGTAACACATATCAAAATAGATTGTAAAGGAAAAAAAAATAGGAGTAATGAGAATTGGTATATCGAATCTTAATATGGTATACCAGGTATAATTTTACAATTAAAATTGAGAGGATAGAATTTGAACCTGTCTTATTCTTATCTCACGGAGGTACAAAGACTAATTCTGAAAAGTAATTGACTCGAGTAATACATATCAAAACAGATTGAAAAGGAAAAAAATTAGGAGTAATGAGAATTGGGATATCGAATCTTAATATGGTATACCACGTATAATTTTACAATTAAAATTGAGAGGATAGAATTTGAACCGATCTTATCCTTATCTCACAGAGGTACAAAGACTAATTCTGAAAAGTAATTGACTCGAGTAACACATATCAAAACAGATTGAAAAGGAAAAAAAATAGGAGTAATGAGAATTGGAATATCGAATTTTAATATGGTATATCGCGTATAATTTTACAAGTATAAATTGAGAGGATAGAATCTGAATCGATCTTAACCTTATCGAGGTACAAAGACTATTTCTGAAAAATAATTGACTCAAGTAACACATATCAAAATAAACTTAAAAGGAAAAAATAGAAATGATGAAAATTAGAATATCAAATTTAAATTTCTTCTAAAAATTAGAGTTGTGTGAGGGATAAACTAGAGTAATATTAATTAGAGTTCTTATAGTTAAAAAATATTCTTCATGTAATTAAGATTATTTTTTTTTAAAAAAAAAAGGTTATTTGACATCAAAATAATAAACAATTTTAATGTTATTTTCTTTGGGATAGAAAGAGTACACAAAGTTAAAGGATAAGTAAACCACAAACTATTGTTATTTTCATTTTTACAAGTATTAGTGGTGTACACAGATCAGATTGGTTCGAATTTTTTAAATATTAAATTAAATTATTTGTATCGAGTTTTAAAATATATAAACTAAATCAAATTAATGAAACTTGAATTTTTTCACCTCGAGTTTGTCAGGTTTTTTCTGATAAGATATTCATATAAATATATAATTAACTTGTGCTTCAAATACTTTTTTAGTCCTATCAAAATATAGTTATCTAGGGTATTTCTTAAGAAAATAACACAAAATATGATATGAGTAATAATACTAAAGTATTCAAAAATTAATAATGAAATCACATAAAATAAATATTGTTAATGAATAAGTCATAATGAAAATAATCATAATTTTAAAGTAATAAATCATGCTAAAACAAGTCTAATAAGTATTGATTACATGACTACAACAACAATAACATATCCAGTGGAACCTCACAAGTGGAGTTTGAGGAGGGTATAATGTACGCAGACCTTACCACTACCTAACAAAGGTAGAGAGACTGTTTCCTGGAAACCCTCGTCTCAAAAATCCAGAAGCACAATAAACTAGATATGGAAAAAAGAAAAGGAAAGGAAAGGAAAAAGAAAGAACGACTAATAACGAAAAGTACATGATAATATGTAAATACGATAAAATTAACATATATAAGACGGATAGTGACAACATAAGATATGAAGACACGACCAATCCTATTACCCTATTATACCCCAAGGTCAGACATCAACCTAACCCTACTAACCTATTTACTCGCTACTCTAATTCGAGACTTTTACTCCTTTCTATCTAAGGTTATGTTCTCGGTGAGATCAAGTTTCGCCATATCTTGTATGATCACCTCCCCCCGATACTTCTTCGGTCTACCTCTACGCCTCCATGTTTGATTACATAACTAAACATTAAAATTATGTTATGTATTTTTAATTATCTAAACCAATGTTAAACTAAAGAACAAATATTCAATATTATTATGCCAATGCACGAATCCAATGTATAAAATCAAACCAAATCGCAAATCGGATCAACCCGATAAGAAAAATTCGACTAGTAATTTGGTTTGACTTAGTCTGGTATTGAAAAAAAAACCTTCACTATATTTGGTTTGGTTTATTTTGATTTTAACTTTAAAGAGTCAACCCGAGATCAAACTATTCCGACATCATTATATATATATATATATATATATATATATAATTTACTTTGATATTATTTTATAAATATTTCTTATATTGTTTTATAATTTTTATCTTCTAATAATATTTATTTTATACTTAATAAAATAATAATTTATAAATAACTATTATATCTGTGCATTGTACGGAATCTTCGTAACTAGTACTCAAAATAAGAGACAAACAAAGAAGCTACAAAGCTTAAAATAAAAACAAAAAACATAAGAAATGAAACAACACATTAGGAAACTTCAAAACAATTGCTTTGAGCTTCCATCCAAATTATGTTGGTGTCTTTATTTAAATAGATTATTGTGTTAATGTATATCTTTTTTTATATAATAAAAAAAATTATTTTTCTATATGAAATTATTTAAATCATGTATGAGTAATTAAAATTATTGATTTTTATAAGTTATAAATTAATATTTAAAATAAAAAGTAAAATAACATAAATATCTTGATGATTGTCGCACAGAATTAAAAGTAATTTAATTTTAATTATGGCAGTTGTCGTATTTCAACTTATTGTGCTACTACATTTATTAAAGATGCTTGTTTAGTTTATGAATATTAATGAAATGATTTTTTCAAACTATTGTATATATTTATATTTTTAATTTTGATATAATTATTATGATCTTTGCGATATAGTTATTATTTTGATTTATCAAACGATGAGATCTTATTATGGTCAACACATTCATGATAAATTGGATAGTAATCAATCATTTAGTGAAATTAGTTGATAGAATTATATCTCGGACTTGAGACAGATGACTCTCCTTTATGATTGCTTATAATTTTTCATACGAAAATCTTATAGATGGATTTTATATTCATTACATGAAGCAAATTAAGCATTAAAAAATAATGAATTAATTTTTTTCAGAAATTTAACCAAATTGATTGATATTAGTAATTCTAACACAATGAGTTAAATAAGATGTAATGATAAATTTGAACTTAAATCAAAGAATGCAATTACAAATTTGGTTAAATAATTTGAAATTTAATGGCTCTTAGTGGTTTTTAATGACTGTTGATTGCTATTGATGAGTGTTAATCAAAAAATAATTTTTCTTTTTTAAAAAGAAAAAATAATTCTTACCCATGTAAATATGATTGAAAAAATTGAAATTTTTTACTATGATTAAGCGATAAGTATGAGGTGACATACAAAAATTAGGTGAGGCTCGATTCATAATTTGCCAAGTGAACTAATTAACGTGAACAAAGAGCAAAATAATAAAATTAATTAATCTATTAATAATTTTTTTAATCATTCTATACAATAAATCAAATTTTATAGATTCTTTTACATGACATCATTTTCTTTTTAATCAGTTTAAAAAATATTATTATATTATAATTAAAAATAATTTAATTTTAAAATACTTTTTTTATCCTTGATAAAAGAAGTTACAATCATATAAATATCAAATGATTATTATGAACCACAAATTTCAAAACTCTTTTTTTTTAAACATCGTGTCAAGTCAAATAAAAGTGCACTAAAGCTCCCGCTATGCGTGGGATTCAGAGAAGGACCCGACCACAAGGGTCTAGTGTACGCAGCTTTACCTTGCATTTGTGTTAGAGGTTGTTTTCAAAGTTTGAACCCGTGATGATGAACTTACACCAACAACCCACTGAGAAAAATTATTCACACAAAAATAACCCACTTTCTTTTAATTACGAAAAGTAGTCATCCGGCTGACCTTTGACTATTTGTTATAATTTTGGGCATTCAGCCCTCGCTGTATAGTCAGTGTATATTTGTGTATCATAATGTACATTTAGTGTATAGTTAATGTATAAGTAATATAATTGTATAACAATGTATACCTTCTATAACTATATTGTATAGTAATGTATAGTTTCGCTGATTTGAGCTATTTTTTATGTAAATAAAATGGATAATTACATAAATAATACATTATATATCAAATATTACCCCTTTTTAGAGTACTTTTTTTTATTATGACTTATAACATATTTTACCAATAAATTACCCTATTCTTTTCTGCTTTCTCTTCTTCTCTTTCTTTCTCCTTCTCTTTCTCTTTCTCTTTCTTCTCTTTTTTTTTTTCTTTGTTGCACATCCTTTTTTTTTAATTTGATTTTCTCTTTTTCTCCCCCTTCATTCAACTCATCATCTTTAATATTATATATTGTTATAAATTTTATTATTATTATT